>JAXRKP010000323.1:350000-356903 GCA_037039925.1 Doris montereyensis | reverse complement strand
TATGTGATGCAGGGACGTGATATGTGATGCGGGACGTGATATGTAATGCAGGGACATGATATGTGATGCGGAGACGTGATGGGGATGCAGGGACTTGATGGGTGATGCGGAGACGTGATGGGTGATGTATAGACGTGATGGGTAATGCGGAAATCTGATGGGTGATGAGGTAAGGTGATTGGTGACACAGTGAGGTGATACGGGGACGTGATGGGTAATAGGGTAATATGTTCTTTCACTTTTTTTGGCCCCAGCTGTATGGAATTCTTTGTCAGTTAAAACTAGAAATTTCGCAACACTTCCTTCCTTTACACAATCGCTTAAAACAGAGTTGTTCCGCCCCACTTTTGTGAAATGTGAAGCAGGGACGTGATGGGTGATGCGGAGGCATAATGGGTGATGCGGAGACGTGATGGGTGATGTGGAGACGTGATGGGTGATGTGGAGACGTGATGGGTGATACGGAGACGTAATGGGTGATGTGGAGACGTGATGGGTGATACGGAGACGTAATGGGTGATACGGAGACGTAATGGGTGATACGAAGACGTGATGGGTGATACGGAGACGTCATGGGTGATACGGAGACGTGATGGGTGATGCGGGGATGTGATGGGGGATGCAGAGATGTGATGGGTGATGCGGGGACGTAATGGGTGACGCGGAGACGTGATGGGAGATGCGGAGACTTGATGGGTGATGCGGAGACGTGATGGGTGATGCGGAGACGTGATGGGTGATGCGGAGATGTGATGGGTGATACATGGACGTGATATGTGATGCGGAGACATGATAAGTGATGTGTGGACGTGATAGGTGGTGCCGAGATGTGAAGGGTGATGCGGGAACGTGATGGGTGATGCGGAGACATGATGGATGATACGTGGACGTGATATGTGATGCGGAGACGTGATAAGTGATGTGTGGACGTGATGGGTAATGCGAATGTGATGGGTGATGCAGTAAGGTGATGGGTGACACAGTGAGGTGATACGGGGACGTGATGGGTAATAGGGTAATATGTTCTTTCACCTTTTTGGCCCCAGCTGTATGGAATTCTTTGTCAGTTAAAACTAGAAATTTCGCAACCCTTCCTTCCTTTACACCATCGCTTAAAAACAGAGTTTTTCCGTCCAACTTTCGACTCCCATAATATTTAACTTATTGGCATTTTCTAAAACCCGTGTTAAGAGTTTGATGTTTTATTGATGAATGGCAACCTTAACACTGTGATGTATATATAATTATTCTTAGATCTCTCAGTTTGACTATTATTATACTTTTATATACGGAGACTTTTAAAACTGACATATCATTGGATGTGAGTAGTTGGCACTTGCAACGTGTGTGTGTGTGTGTGTGTGTGTATGTGTGTGTGTGTGTGTGTGTGTGTGTGCGAGTGCTCGCATGTACAGGGCCATCTTGTAATTAGCACATATCGATGGCTGATGTGACGAGGAGATGGGTGTTGTGACGACTTGATGGGTGATGTTGTGGGGACTTAATGGGTGATGATCCGACGTGATGTGCGCTGCGATAACGGGATGGGTGTTGTATCGATGTGATAGGTGGCGGACATGATGTGTGATGCGGGGGCATCATGGGTGATGTGGGAACATGATGGGATATGTGACAACGTGACTGGGGATGCATGGGCATGATATGTGATGTGACGGCATCATGGGTGACGTGACGACATGATGGGTGATTTGACGACGTGTTCGATGATGTAACGACGTGATGGATGATGCGGTGACATGATGGGCGTTGCGATGACGTGATGGGCGATGTGGGGAAGTGATGGATGGTATGGTGACGGGATGAGTGATGCGATGACGTGATGGCTGATGCAATTACGTGATGGATGATGTGGGGACAGGATGGGTGATGTTGGGCTATGATGGGAGATGGGGAGACGTGATGGATAATGTGGGGACAGGATGGGTGATATTGGGCTACGGTGGGAGATGGGGAGACGTGATGGGTGATGTGGAGACAAGATGGGTGATGTTGGGCCACGATGGGAGATGGGGAGACGTGATGGGAGATGCGGAGACATGATGGGTGATGTTGGGCTATGATGGGAGGTGGGGAAACGTGATGGGTGATGTGGGGACAGGATGGGTGATGTTGGGAGATGGGGAGACGTGATGGGTGATGTTGGGCTATGATGGGAGATGGGGAGACGTGATGGGTGATGCGAGGACAGGATGGGTGATGTTGGGCTATGATGAGAGATGGGGAGACGGATGGGTGATGTGGGGACAGGATGGCTGATGTTGGGCTATGATGGGAGATGGGGAGACGTGATGGGTGATGTGGGAACAGGATGGGTGATGTTGGGCTATGATGGAGATGTGTGGACAGGATGGGTGATGTTGGGCTATGATGGGAGATGGGGAGACGTGATGGGTGTTGTTGGGCTATGATGGGAGATGGGGAGACGTGATGGGTGATGTTGGGCTATGATGGGAGATGGGGAGACGTGATGGGTGATGTGAGGACAGGATGGGTGATGTTGGGCTATGATGGGAGATGGATAGACGATGGGTGATGTGGGGACAGGATGGCTGATGTTGGGCTATGATGGGAGATGGGGAGACGTGATGGGTGATGTGGGAACAGGATGGGTGATGTTGGGCTATGATGGGAGATGTGGGGACAGGATGGGTGATGTTGGGCTATGATGGGAGATGGGAGACGTGATGCGTGATGCGGACATTGCATGGATGACGCAAGAATGTGATGGGTGATGCAGGGATGTGATTGGTGAAGCAGGGATTGGATGAGTGATGCAGGGATGTGATTGGTGATGCAGCGATTGGATGAGTGATGCAGGGATGTGATTGGTGACGCAGCGATTGTATGGGTGATGCAGGAATGGGATGGGTGAAGCAGAGATGAGATTGGGGGTGCAGGGATAGGATTGGTGATGCAGGGATGGGATTGGTGATGCAGCGATGAAAGTAGGTGGTGCAGGATCAGATAGGGGAGGCAGAGATGAGATGGGTGATGCAGGGATGAGATCGGTGATGCAGATATGAAATGGGTGATGCTGGATGAGATGGGTGAAGCAGGCATGAGATGGGTGATGCAGGGGTGTGATTGGTGATGCAGCGACTGGATGAGTGATGCAGGATGTGATTGGTGACGCAACGATTGTATGAGTGATGCAGGGATGAGATGGGTGATGCAGGGATGAGATAGGGGATGCAGAAATGAGATGGGAATTGGTGATGCAGGAATTGGATGCGTGGTGTATGGATGGAATGGGTGATGTATGGATGGAATTGGTGATGCATGGATGAAATTGGTGATTCAGAGGTTGGATGGGTGATGCATGGATGGGATTGACGATGCAGAGGTTGGATGGGTAATGCATGGATGGAATTGGTGATGCATGGATGGAAGTGGTGATTCAGAGGTTGGATGGGTGATGCATGGATGGGATTGACGATGCAGGGGTTGGGTGGGTGATGCATGTATGGAATTGGTGATGCAGGGGTTGAGTGGGTGATGCATGTATGAATTGACGATGCAGGTTGGGTGGGTGATGCATGTATGGAATTGGTGATGCAGGGGTTGGATGGGTGATGCATGTATGGAATTGGGGATGCAGGGCTTGGATGGGTGATGCATGTATGGAATTGGGGATGCAGGGGGTTGGATGGGTGATGCATGTATTGGAATTGGTGATGCAGGGGTTGGGTGGGTGATGCATGTATGGAGTTGATGATGCAGGGGTTGGGTGGGTGATGCATGTATGGAATTGGTGATGCAGGGGTTGATGGGTGATGCATGTATGGAATTGACGATGCAGGGGTTGGGTGGGTGATGCATGTATGGAATTGACGATGCAGGGGTTGGGGAGGTGATGCATGTATGGAGTTGACGATGCAGGGGTTGGGTGGTGATGCATGTATGGAGTTGATGATGCAGGGGTTGGGTGGGTGATGCATGGATGGAATTGATGATGCAGGGGGTTGGGTGGGTGAGGCATGATGGAATTGGTGATGCAGGGGTTGGGTGGGTGATGCATGGGTGGAATTGGTGATGCAGGGGTTGGGTGGGCGATGCATGGGTGGAATTGGTGATGCAGGGGTTGGGTGGGGGATGATGACTAGATTGACGATGCAGGGATTGGGATGGGGATGCATGGACCGGATTGACGATGCAGGGATTGGGTGGGGATGCATGATGGAATTGACGATGCAGGGATTGGGTGGGTGAGCAGGGATGGGATTGGGTATACAGGCATTGGGTGGGTGATGCAGGGATATGATTGGGGATGCAGGGACAGGGTGGATGATGCAGGATGGATAGATGATGCAGAAATGGAATTGGTGATACAGGGATGGGATGGGTGATGCAGGGGTTGGATGAGTGATTCAGGGATATGATTGAGGATGCAGGGATGGGATGGGTGATGCTAGGGATGGATTGGTGATGATGGGTTGGATGGGTGAAACAGGATTGAATGGGTGATGTAGGGATTGATGGTGGTGCAAGGGTTGGATGGGTGATGGAGTGATGTAAAATGTGATGTAGGGATGAAATGGGTGATGGAGGGATGTGATGGGTGATGCAGCGATGTGATGGGTGTTGCAGCGATGTGATGGGTGATTGCAGCGATGAGATGGGTGGATAGAGCGATATGATGGGTGTTGCAGCGATGTGATGGATGATGAAGAGACTGGAGTGAGTGATTCCGGAATGAAATGGGTGATGCAGAGATGAGATGGGTGATACAGGGATGTGATTGCTGATGATGGATGATATGGGTGATACAGGGATGCAATGGGTGATACGCAGGGATTTGATGGGTGATATAGGGAAGTGGTGGGTGATGCAGGGGTTGGATGGGTGATGCAAGGATGTGATGGGTGATGCAGAGATGAGATGGGTGATACAAGGATGAGATGGGTGATGCACGGATGATATGGGTGATGCAGAGATGAGATGGGTGATACAAGGGATGAGATGGGTGATGCAGGGATGATATGTGTGATACTGCAGGGATGAGATGGCTGATGCAGGGATGATATGGGTGATACTGCAGGGATGAGATGGGTGATACAGGGATGAGATGGATGTGATGGTACAGGGATGATATGGGTGATACTGCAGGGATGATATGGGTGATACTGCAGGGATGAGATGGGTGATGCTGCATGGATGAGATGGGTGATGCTGCAGGGATGAGATGGGTGATACAGGGATGAGATGGGTGATGCAGGGATGATATGGGTGATGCTGGGAATGATTGGGTGATACAGGGATGAGATTGGTGATGCAGGGATGATATGGGTGATACAGGGATGAGATGGGTGATGCATGGATGAGATTGGTGATGCAGGGATGAGATTGGTGATGCAGGGATGAGATTGGGGATGCAGGGATGAGATTGGTGATGCAGGGATGGATGGGTGATGCAGGGATGTGATGGGTGATGCAGGGATGGGATTGGTGATGCAGGGATGATTGGTAATGCAGGGATGGAATTGGTGATGCAGGAATGATATTGGTGATGCAGGGATGGATTGGTGATGCAGGGATTGGATGGGTGGTGCATGCAGGAAGTGAGTTGGGTTTATGCAGGGATATAATTGGTGATGCAGGGATTGAGATAGGTGATGCAGGGATGGGATTGGTGATGCAGGGATATGGATTGGTGATGCAGGGATGGGATTGGTGATGCAGGGATGAGATTGGTGATGCAGAGATTGATGGGTGATGCAGGGATGTGATTGGTGATGCAGGGATGAGATTGGTGCGTGCAGGGATGGGAATTGGTGAAGCAAAATGACATTGGTGATGCAGGGATGGAATTGGTGATGCAGGGTTTGGATTGGCGATGCAGGGATGGATTGGTGATGCAGAGGTTGGATTGGTGATGCAGGGATGAGATTGGTAATGCAGCGATTGGATGGGTGGTGATTGGTAATGCAGGGATGGAATGGGTGATGCAGTGATGAGATGGGTGATGCAGGGATGTGATTTGTGATGCAGGGATTGAACCCATGGGTGATTTGCAGGGATGACACCTTTGCCTGACTGCCGGGATGATGAATCCAGGGACTGATTGGTGATGCATGGATGAGATTGGTAATGCAGGGATGGATTGGTTATGCACAGGATGAGATGCAGGGATGAGATGGGTGATGTAGGGATGAGATGGGTAATGCAGGGTTGGAATTGGTGATGCAGGGAATGGGATTTCACCATGCAGGGATGGAGATTGGTGATGCAAGTGCCTGGTGATGCAGATGGATGAGAGATGAGATGGATGATGTATCACATTCACAGAGATCTCGAATTCATGGCTATTTCGAAGACTTATAAATAGTGCAGTCGATTATTTTAACTTGAAAGACGCTTTCCGTTAATCGTTTTCCTATCTGTTTTTTTTGGCTTACACATACACGTCACAGGAAATACAGGACATATTATCCATGTCCTTTTTTATTTGATTTTTTTACACATCCACAATTAAGGTGATGTAGGAGGTTTTAATATGTTCAATTCGTTCCGATTTTTCACAGGCAAGGAATCATGTGACAGTGTTATTTTGTCGTCCGTCTCCAATGGGACTAGGTGTCAATCCACTCACAAAGAATGTAAAGCAGGAGGGTTTTTCCTCGAAAACAAATACTGTGGAAAAACATTTCAATTGCTGGGGCTTGAACCCACGACCTTTTATTTCAGAGACCGACACCTTGCCTTGGCCTCTGATAGACTTATGTTTATACGAATCTGAAACACTGTTATCCAGTTCTCGACTGATATACATGTATGTAAAATAAATTAATAATATTTTATCCTCAAATCTATTTCACACCTACCATGACAGTGCCTGTTGTGATAACCTATTTCGGACTGATCTTAAACTTTGTTGACAATAAT
>JAXRKP010000323.1:177500-340000 GCA_037039925.1 Doris montereyensis | reverse complement strand
AGTGAACTACTCGCTCCGTAAGAGCAAAGTCTAGTTAAAGTGGAGTTTCTCAAATATTATGACACTGCTATTCTTCTAGTAAATATTCATTGGAAGAGGAAGAGAGAGAGAGAGAGAGAGAGAGAGAGAGAGAGAGAGAGAGAGAGAGAGAGAGAGAGAGAGAGAGAGAGAGAGAGAGAGAGAGAGAGAGAGAGAGAGAGAGAGAGAGAGAGAGAGAGAGAGAGAGAGAGAGAGAGAGAGAGAGAGAGAGAGAGAGAGAGAGAGAGAGAGATTCTTTTTAGAGAGAGATTGGAGAGAGAGAGTAGAGAAGAGAGCTTTTTTTATATTTATATATGTCATTACTCATTGAGAGAGAGAGAGAGAGAGAGAGAGAGAGAGAGAGAGAGAGAGAGAGAGAGAGAGAGAGAGAGAGAGAGAGAGAGAGAGAGAGAGAGAGAGAGAGGGAGAGAGAGAGAGAGAGAGAGAGAGAGAGAGAGAGAGAGAGAGAGAGAGAGAGAGAGAGAGAGAGAGAGAGAGAGAGAGAGAGAGAGAGAGAGAGAGAGAGAGAGAGAGAGAGAGAGAGAGAGAGAGAGAGAGAGAGAGAGAGGTTGTTGTGTTCGTAACCATTGGACTGTGAATAATGCGCATTATGTCTGTAAAGGTACCTACACATTTGTACTTAGAAGTGTGTGTGTATGTGATTATGTTGTAAATGTTGTTTGTATGTGTGTGTAAGACGTGCGTGTGTTTTGTAGCTTTTTTATATCTCAACTGTGTAATTTATGTCTCAACTGTGAAATTTATGTCTCAACTGTGTAACCAAACAACAAATTGCCATTTATGGACAATAAAGAACTATTATTATTATTATTAAGTACTACTACTACTTTGAACAAATACCAATTTTGTTTCGTCCTGAACAATTGTCACACTATATAATGATATCCTTCGCTTCCTCAACGATGTTGCGAGTCGCTTTAACAAAAAGCTGAAGTGACGTCCGAGGCAGACCTTCCCGATGTTGTCTCATGCCAGAGAACAGATCTGACCTGCTTGGGGTTTTCTTTTCGCCTGCCGTCCTAAGGGTGCGAACGTCTCGTGAAAAGCTACAAGGAGGTTTGTGAAGACAGTTTTTTGACGCCCCGCATGAATGGCAACGTAACGACCTATTGCATGTCCGCCGATGCGATAATCTCGGACCTTACTTCAGCGTCTTTCTCCCTGTAGGTGGTGGTGGTGTAGGTGGTGGTGATGGTGTGGTGTAGGTGGTGTAGGTGGTGTAGGTGGTGGTGGTGTAGGTGGTGTAGGTGGTGGTGGTGGTGTAGGTGGTGTGGTGTAGGTGGTGTAGGTGGTGTAGGTGGTGTAGGTGGTGTAGGTGGTGTAGGTGGTGGTGGTGTAGGTGGTGTAGGTGGTGTAGGTGGTGTAGGTGGTGGTGGTGTGTAGGTGGTGTAGGTGGTGGTGGTGGTGTAGGTGGTGTAGGTGGTGGTGGTGGTGTAGGTGGTGTAGGTGGTAGGTGGTGTAGGTGGTGTAGGTGTGGTGGTGTAGGTGGTGTAGGTGGTGTAGGTGGTGGTGGTGTAGGTGGTAGGTGGTGGTGGTGGTGTAGGTGGTGTAGGTGGTGGTGGTGTAGGGTGGTGGTGTAGGTGGTGGTGGTGGTGTAGGTGGTGGTGGTGGTGTGGTGGTGGTGGTGTAGGTGGTGGTGGTGGTGTAGGTGGTGGTGGTGTAGGTGGTGGTGGTGGTGGTGTAGGTGGTGGTGGTGTAGGTGGTGGGTGGTGTAGGTGGTGGTGGTGGTGGTGGTGGTAGGTGGTGTAGGTGGTGGTGGTGGTAGGTGGTGGTGGTAGGTGGTGGTGTAGTGTGGTGGTGGTGGTGGTGTAGGTGGTGGTGGTGTAGGTGGTGGTGTAGGTGGTAGGTGGTGGTGGTGGTGTAGGTGGTGGGTGGTAGGTGTAGGTGGTGTAGGTGGTGGTGGTGGTGGTGTAGGTGGTGGTAGGTGGTGTAGGTGGTGGTGGTGGTGGTGTAGGTGGTGGTGGGTGTAGGTGGTGGTGTAGGTGGTGTGTAGGTGGTGTAGGTGGTGGTGGTGGTGTAGTGTGGTAGGTAGTGGTGTAGGTGGTAGGTGGTGATGTAGGTGTATGTGTGTAGGTGGTGTAGGTGGTGGTGGTGTATGTGTAGGTGGTGGTGGTGGTGTAGGTGGTGGTGGTGGTGTAGGTGGTAGGTGGTGGTGTAGGTGTAGGTGGTGGTGTAGGTGTAGGTGGTGGTAGGTGGTGGTGTAGGTGTAGGTGGTGGTGTAGGTGTAGGTGGTGGTGTAGGTGGTGGTGTAGGTGGTGATGGTGATGGTAGTGTAGGTGGTGGTGTAGGTGTTGTTGTAGGTGTAGGTGGTGGTGTAGGTGGTGGTGGTGGTGGTAGTGGTGGTGGTGGTGGTGGTGTAGGTGATGGTGTAGGTGGTGGTGGTGGTGGTAGTGTAGGACTTAGGCCTATATCCTCCCAAAATATATCTACTTTGATGTCAAGGTGCCAGAGAAACGAAGATGTACATAGTTTTTAAATTATATAACCCATATTAATATTATGGTCCAAGTGACATACTATCCTAGAGAAGAAGAACACCCCACCCTTAACAGGCATTCTCTACTTGAACAGGATTGAAGACGAAAAAAGGGCGAACTACAATAGAATATGATACAGCGACCTCCACTACAATGAGATATTAAATCCGATTTCTGAAACTAATCAATAGCGTTGCCAGGTTGACAAAGTGACGGCAGACTATACAAGATAAACGTGTACACGTTGGCAAAACAGCACTGTACTAAATATTTAACTCTAGACCTATTTCTGGGATTTGCAGTAAAACATGACAAGAGTCATGGCACGTGCACAAATCAGGCTCTTCCGTCATTTCCACAACATGAAATGAGGGGGGGGGGGGTCGGTGGTCTATAGACAAGGTAACAACCAAAAGCTAGTGGGGGGTTTTTTTCCCCGTTGGTTAAAAGATTTTCTAGAGTTTTTGAGAGATGAATGGGCACCTAAGTTCTATCGGAGGCGGACAATGAAAAAGGGGTCCCGTGTAGAGCACAACACTGTGTGCGGTAATGATCTCATGACTATTTGCTGGGCAGTCCAGAACAAAATAACAGTTCTACCAAAACTCCGCAGATCACCTTAGTTGCAGCTGGTGAAATTAATTAAAAGAATAGAAACTTTTTAAAAAAACGAAATGGTGGTCACGTTTATACAAATTGAAATTTCCAAACTTTGATCAAATGTCTAAGTTCAATAAACCTAAAGTACCAAGCCAAGAAATTAAATCCAGCGACTGTATTCTAATGAAAGTTTTGCTTGATTTCACAACCCATAGCGGATCAACTAATGGGAACTCCGGGTACCCGTGTTGAACCAACCTAAAATAGGAAGCGGCAAGGACTTCCAAGTAGTCCTTGGAGAGCGGATACATTCGTAGAAGAAGAAGAAGAAGAAGAAGAAGAAGAAGAAGAAGAAGAAGAAGAAGAAGAAGAAGAAGAAGAAGAAGAAGAAGAAGAAGAAGAAGAAGAAGAAGAAGAAGAAGAAGACGAAGAAGAACAACAACAACAACAACAATAGCAACAACAAAAACAAGAAGAATAAAAAGGATATGAAGTACAAGAACAAGAAAACAGTCCATTTGGATTCGTCATTGACGACGATCATCAGTAGTGACACATATTGGCTGCACTATTCGGTCTTGTCATTAATGGCGATCATTAGAAGGGACGAATTTGTGCCAATAATTTGGATTCATCACTAATGATGATAGTGGCGTCGGTGGCCGAGTGGTTAGGCTGCCGGACTTAGGATCATGAGGTCCAGGGTTCGAACCTAGCAAAGCTATCCTCGACGTTGTGTTCCTTGGGAAAGGTACTTCATACGCATTTAACCCATTCGACACAGGTGCGAATAAGTAAAAGTACTCGAAGTGTTTATTCGGACCCGGGTCCCAATAAACACCAACACTATTCGGACACGCTGGGCCTATTAGGACACGGACTATTTATTTATGTAAAATGACGTCATAACCTAACCTAAACCGTGCATGCCCAGAACAATATTATTAGATCTATTGTTTAAGTGCCGGTACCACCCATGTCCCAAAATCCAATAACTTTCCCGGTAGCTTACTCCATAACATTAATAACTTAGTGTAGCACCAACTGGGATATTTACCTATTAAAAAATACTTAAAATGGGTAATAAAAATCGCGACCCGTGCTCCCGAAAATGAGTTCATCGGAAGGTATGACTATGAAAGGTTTCCGTTTACTTTTTTTTTTCCGGAACGAAATATGACCGCTACAAATAGAAGTCGACTTCGCTCAAGGCCGTCAAGATTGCTTCGCTACGATTGAAACTGAAATTACGTGTCTTCAACTTCAATTCTCTAAAAAAATATTTTTAGACATATATTCTAGATCTGTGTGTCCCAATAAAAACCCGGGTCCGAATAAAAATAAAACACACACTATTGGGACATGCGGGTCCGAATAAACACCCACACTATTGGGACGCGGGTCCGAATAATGACATCTGCCCAGACTAGCGTCCTGTCCAGTAGGTTATCATTTTGACCTGTTCCACTTCACGCTATAGAAACCGGGATATGCTTCGGCTCTATGGGTCATAATGGCCTTGCAGGAACCTTACTTAATGTTTTTTCTTTCCGCTTTTATTAAAGACGATTATCAGTCGTGACAAATATTGTCAGCACTATTCGGATTCGTCAATTAACTGGAGAGACAAAAAACTGATTTGCGGTCATGCCTAATGAAGTAAATTTAGAAAGTGACAACTTTCTCACTTTGTAAACAATATAATACACTAAAGAAAATTCCAAAATCAAAATGAATCAGATTGCAGAACACCAGAGGGGATTTAGACCAGGAAGAAGTGTACAAGACCACATATTTACAATTAGACAAATAATAGAAAAATTCCTTGAGAGAAATATTGACTTGGATGTGTTTTATTGATAGAGAAAAGGCATTTGACAACGTGAGGAGGGACGAACTATGGTATTTCTTTAAAAAAACACAATGTAGAATGGTCAGCGCTAAGCTGATCACGTTCACGATGGAGATCGGCGATTATTGTTAGACCAATAATTATTGTGTTATTGTTAGACGCAGTTTGCTATTTTAGTTATCTACGGTCCAATAAAAATAGCTCCAGGGATTTCCCCCGACCCGATTTGTAGTTTTGAACTTTTGAAGAAGAAAAGGATTCCTATGATCTAGATCTAGGTCTAGATCCTGCTCATTTTTAGTATTAAGCTTCAACGACCGAGCGCTGTCGACGTGTGAAATAGACTGGATTGATAACGGTTAGATGGATTTCAAATTGATCTAGAAATCTAGGTAACATTTCATTTTCATGTTGATATCATTACATTCATGACTATTCATACTGTAGATCTAAGGCACTGCCGCAGTGGCTGCTCAGCCCCTGGTTCTCAGTGAGGAAATTTTGTTCCTGCTCTGAGTGGTTAGTGTTATATACAAAAGGGCATTTCTCATTGGTTTTTAGACGAAAAACCCAATGTTGTACATCATTTTAAACACTGGACAGAGCTCATTGTAACAACGATAGTGATTCTTAAAAATCCGACATTTTCTTTTCCTCTTTAGGCCTTGTAAAAAGATGTATGAAAGACAACTTTTAAGCTATAAAGAGGAGAGGACAATGCTAAAAGAAGACAAAGTGACTAATGCGGATAGAAAATTTTGTCTATCCGCATCCCCTGACAAGAAGTGCGCTGGCACGCCTGACAAGACGTTTCATTCATTCACCGAAAGCGAATCAAGATGGAGGCGAGTTTGAGTTTGAAAGTCGGCGATGTTTTTCTATCGCTCGAAGTTGGAAACCTATCAGAAAGAAACGAAAACTCAATTTTGTAAGCTGAGTGCGGCGTTGCTCAAGAAGGATGATCCGAAGTTTCCGATCTTCAAGTACAATAACATTCGTTATGTCTGCAAACAGGGAAAGAAAACCCACAAACCCGAAGATCTATTGTCTTTGGTGGGGGGGGGGGGGGGGGGGGGGGGACAGCACTCCAGGCATTATTTTGAGTAACAACAGGACTGTCGCTAGGCAAATCTGAGTCCTCAATATCACTGCAATCGCCCATGGAAAAGTTCAAATTCCTCTGTCGTCTCATTAATTCTTCTTTTTTTTTAACTCCTCTCGTGCTTGGAACATCTTCGCTTTCACTACTTTCAGTTTCACTATTACTTCCTGCCCGTATTCCCGTTATATTTGGAATAAATTCAGGATTTCTGTCTAAAACATCATTTTCATTGTCAATATCTGACACTTCTGGACTAAATTCTTCAAAAATCCCACGCCGATGGCGCGACATAATGTTGATTGGATAAAGATTAAAACGTGTGTGTGCTTTACGATGCGGTTATAAAATTTGTCTAACCGTATCAGGTGATGCGGATAGAAAATTTGTCTAACCGTATCAGGTGATGCGGATAGAAAATTTGTCTAACCGTATCAGGTGATGCGGATAGAAAATTTGTCTAACCGTATCAGGTGATGCGGATAGAGCCTGTCAAAAGAAGAAAGGAGGACAAGATCCTTATCACTTTCAGCCTCTTTATCTTTTGTTTGAAAATATCAATAACATATCTTGTGCACTCATTGGCTGTGATTATTCGGACCCGGGTGCCCAATAGACAAAAATGGTTATTCGGACCCGGCCTGCGGACTTCCGCTCTTGCGGCGATCTCTACCCCAGTTCCCAATAGCCAAAAATGGTTATTCAGACTTGGTCCATACCGACAACAAACAGTGTTCAACGATCTGGACATGAATCTAATTCATAATCAATATAGGCCTAGGTGTGGATCTAGATTCTAGATAGAATAAAATAGCTAGACTCTTTATCTAGAGCAACATGAATCTAATTCATAATCAATATAGGCCTAGGTGTAGATCTAGATTCTAGATAGAATAAAATAGCTACTCTTTATCTAGATCTAGATCTAGGTTCTGGATCTAAATTTACTCAACATTTTGTTGGTGTCGTTCTATAATCATAGAATCTAGATCTAGAATAAATCTTTATCTAAATTCTATTATATCTAGAATATGATAGCGGTAGTTAGCAAGGTTGGCTGCTCTTGCCTTTTACAAAGTTTTTACAAGTTATACTTCTTGGATTTTAACGAAATTTATACCAACTGGTTCCTTTACCACTTGTGCTTCATATTATGCTTTCATTTTTTGGATTTTTTGTCTATTTTAAGAGGATTTAATCATCACATTTTACAGTGTTTGTTTGTTTTTTTTCCAAATGGTTCTTAAAGGTAAAGTACTAGGCTTTAGCTTCTTTATTGTCCATGTGAACAGTTTTCTATTGATCTTCGTGAATTGTGTTTCGTCAATCGCCATGGTCAGTGATGTATCAGTCCATCATGCTCTGGCAATTACATACAAGCGAAGCCAACTGATAGCACTACGTTCATACTCACTAAGACTTAATAATCAGACGTCAATTCTAGACGCATTGAAGAAACACCATATTTTTTATAAAAACATAGGTAGACACACGAGAAGGGAAACCAGGGGTGGCAGATCAGATATCAAACGTGTCACAACCAATCGGTCAAACCTTGTCACCATACCGACAACAACATGGGGTCTTGTTAGTTAATGAATGTATAATTTTCAGCGATAAAAGTATGACTTTCATAGTCAGAAGTTATACATAGGGTTCTCGCCAACAATTATACTCAATTTTGCTGGTGATGTTCATAGATCTATATCATATATCTTCAACGCGTAACGTTTCTTGCTAGTGCTGTAGGCGATATGTGTAGGCTATAACTAACTGGTTGGTCAGAAGAAGACGGAGAAAAAGGAGGAGGAGAAGTATGAGAAAAAGGAGACGGTGGAGAACAAAGAGGAGGATGAGAAGATGGAGGAGTAGAAGAAGAAGAAGATCAATAAAAGGAAGAGGACGAGGAGATGGAGGAGTAGAATTATGTGAAAAAGAAGGAGAAGAAAAGAGGAAGATGGAGGAGAAGGATTTGAAAAAGAAGGAAGGAAAAGACAATGGAAGAGTAGGAGAAAGATGAAAAGAAGGAGGATATTTTTTAGTTGATTTTACCCACAAGCACAACAAAGGTGACCTCTGGGTTTTAGCTGGATTTTTATTTTTCCCGGAATACCCTGTAAACAGCCAGGAGATTTTCAACGTGCACAAAGGGTCGTGATCAGCACATGGGGCTTCCTTTTATCGTCCATCGTTCAGTCCACCTATTTAGTTGGTCTCCTGAATCAAAAATTGTATTTCTATTTGAGTCTTTCACTGGGATTTCTAACTAGTTACGTAGTCCTGATATCAATTGTGTTATGCGATAGAGGATGTCTGTGCGTCCATTTGATGTCACTTTTTTTGCCTTTTCAGCGAGTTCATTTAGATATATTTCTTTGTCCTGTATGAGAGATTTCTTCACTTCCTTGACAGCTTTCGAGTACTCAAGCTGTGCTGTTGCCTTGTCTGCCCTGGCAAGGTAATTGTTTTGACTATCTTCTGTTGTCTTATATTTTCTATTTTGCTTAGAGATTTTTGTCTTATCCATTCTTTATGTTGATACTATCTTTTTGCCTAGTACATCTTGACAAGGGGACTCAGTAGTCCAGAGGCAAGGTGTCAGCCTCTCAACCAAAGGGTAGTGGGTTCGAGCCCCGCCGACGGTTGAAAATTTTTCTTTTTCAAGCAAACTCTACTCCCTGGTCCATGTAGGTTGATCAATACCTAGTCCTATTGGAGACAGACGATAAAAAAAAGGTTCCGTGTGCAGTTCACAGCAGTCTGTGTGCGTTAAAGAACCCTTGACTGTTTACAGGGAAGTCTGGGATAAATATAAAAGATCCTACCAAAAACCCAGAGATCACCATAGTTGTGGATATGAGTAAATCAAATCAAATCAAACAAAAAACATCTTGACAAGTAGAGTTACACTATACACAGTTGTTATCTTCTGCCAATGCTTTCTATTATTCCTTGCATCTAGAATCTAGAGGAAGGATTTACATAGTAGAGCTCATAAAAGGGACATAACTGAGATGGTGTAAAAGGAAAAGAGAGGTTGGTTTCAATTGCAACTGTATTTTGTGACTGAGAGGAGTGACGGTATTTCAGCCTATCTGATAAAGTGTGAGGCTCAAGACCACTGACGGCAGTTTTATTTGCACGTGAGCAATTCAAACATGTCAATGACAATGGGCAGTGTGACATTTCAGACTGGGGCCCAGTGGCGTCATTGCGGTAATTTTGGACGTGAGATCAGTCAAAATTTTCATAGCCCATGTGTTGGTTTTTGTTCTTTTTGTTCTACCAAGGCACAAAAATGAAGAAACCTAATTTTAGAAATGTAATGTACACACAATGCATAGACCAAGAATCATGAGAAAGTAGCAGGGTTGAAATGTACACACAATGCATAGACCAAGAATCATGAGAAAGCAGCAGGGTTGAAATGTACACACAATGCATAGACCAAGAATCATGAGAAAACAGCAGGGTTGAACATGTCACTACAACAGAAACTAAGGAACAGAAAAGAAAACATTCTATGTGTTAACACTCGCAAGTGTGTGTAATGGGGTGTGAGAAAGGCAAAGCGGTACATTGTATACTATTTTAGCCTACGTCACATCCACAACATGCACATACAAACACATGCATACATACATACATACACGCGCCACACACACGATTCATTTCCTGTCGCCTTCGTTGTTGATTGGAAGGTGGTACGACTTCGTCAAAGTCCATTTAGACGAGGCTGGTCTGATCCTAGCCTAACAGGAGTCATCTACAACCTAATTGTTGCTATATCACATGGTTAAATGTCAAGGACTATGTACGGCTATAGTGAGAGAGTGGAGCTATAGCCTTGCAGCTCCATGCCATCTCACGTCTCTGCTGGGACCAACAATTAATTCCAACCCAGGGTTAGGTTCCTACAGCAACTCATTTCAAAAGCTGTATTTCAGCACTGCCTTCCTAAGATTCGAATTTTAAATTTACTGCATCTGCCAAAGGGGACAAAAAACACAAGAGCCGATATTTCAGATTTTCTAGCCTCGACTTCACTAAATTGAGAGTATGTCAAAATGTTCAGTTCCATCTTAAAATCATTTAGCAGGTAAGGAATTTGTTAGATGAAAATTCGGTTTCACTGGCGGTGCACGTATTGGTAACAAGCCGGATTGATTATTGTATTTCCTTACTTTTCGGCCTTCCGAAGGCACTGTTAAATAAAATTCAAGAGCTCCAAAACAGAGCGGCCAGAATCATGACCTCTATACTAAAACAAGAGAACACATCCGTCCAATTTTAAAATCACTCCACTGGTTGCCTGTCGAGATGAGAGTAAAATTTAAGATGGCATGCCTTGCTTACAAATTATGCATTCATAGAACAGCACCATGTTATTTAAGATTTTAAGCTCCCTGATATCTGTTTGCATGCCATCCCGGGCTCTTCGCTCATCTAGACAGACAAAACTAAAACAACATTTATGTAAGACATTATTTTCGGCCGAAGCATTTGTTTTTGTTGCACCATCAGTGTGGAATGTTTTAACATCATACACCAAAAGCAGTGCCATGTTTGATGGTTTTAAGTCTAAACTGAAAACGGAATTGTTTAAGCAGGCATTTGCATGTAACTAAATTGTCTTTTATATTAGTGAATGTATTCTGATGTATCTTTTATGACCTGTTAGACTCTCTTTCTAATCTAAAGTGCCAATGAGCATACCAATGGTGTTTGGTGCTCTACAAATTTGTTATCATTAATCACTTTATCCAAAGATGGTTCGATCTATAAATGTTTTATCACTAAATCACTTTATCCAAAGATGGTTCGATCTATAAATGTTTTATCACTAAATCACTTTATCCAAAGATGGTTCAATCTATAAATGTTTTATCACTAATCACTTTATCCAAAGATGGTTCGATCTACAAATGTTTTATCACTAATCACTTTATCCAAAGATGGTTCGATCTATAAATGTTTTATCACTAATCACTTTATCCAAAGATGGTTCGATCTATAAATGTTTTATCACTAATCACTTTATCCAAAGATGGTTCGATCTATAAATGTTTTATCACTAATCACTTTATCCAAAGATGGTTCGATCTATAAATGTTTTATCACTTTATCCAAAGATGGTTCGATCTATAAATGTTTTATCACTAATCACTTTATCCAAAGATGGTTTGATCTATAAATGTTTTACCACTAATCATTTTATCCAAAGATGGTTTGATTTATAAAATGTTATGTTCATTTATTGAATTTAGCATACTAGTGAAAATTAAATGAAATTTTTCTTTCACTTTTATTCCATAATTTTTATAGCAAAATGTTTTATAGCCTTTTGAAATCACAGAAAAACCTATGAAATTATGAATGTCATATTTTTTTATTGTGATATATGGGATTGTAAAGCGCCTTGAAACTTCAGTGTAAGGCGCTATATAAATAAACTTTATTATTAATATTTATTATATATTATATAGGCCAATTTGTGAAAAAAAATGATATGCATATGCCAAAAGGCAGGCTTAGCAATTCTAGGGTTAGATGTACCTCACCGCTTAGATGCGAAAGTATACAGCATATATATGCCTTTTTATTAAATCCTAGAATCAATTGAAAGAAAAAACAAAGAAAATTACTCATAACAGTTAGTGATCTATCACGATGTTGTGCATGCGCTCAAGTGTTTTGACCTCTGCGGGATACTGAGGTGTGTATCCATGTCCTGATTTTGTGGTACATGCACCTTCCTTGTTTAATTAAACATGATATTGAATTGAATTTACGTTTATCTTTCTAGCTGACAATCTGTGCAATGTATATGAAATAAATTTTCATGGAGATACTGTTTTTTTCTTGATTACTGTCATTCCAGTAACCCTACAACCTAAGCATCAGGGAGATAGAATACACATTCATGATGATAAATGAAGAAAGTAAGCCTATATCAAAAACAGATGAATCTGTTTCCAATGAGGAAGAGTGTATATATATGCGGTAAGTGATAGGGTAGAGGTTTAACGTGGTTTTTAATGAACCACTTGTCTGTTGGCAAACAGGAACATTTTAAAACTAAGAGTTGCTTCTTATCACTTTAGAAGAAACAATATTCGATGAAGTTATCCACGAAATCTTGTAGAATCTCTCATGATCCTCTGCCACTCTGTCAAAACATCATTTTATTCTCATTCTTGTGCTGTTTTTCTATAGGAGGAGACAATTTGATTCTGCTTTACTGATGAGATAATTGAATACGTACAATAAATTCACTCTTAAAAGATTTACCCGCATTTTACAAGTCCTGTCTTACCCCTTAAATTTGCATATTTGTTAAGTCAAATGAAAACACGAGTAGTCTCCTTCTTTCAAACAGAACAAAAAATGAAAGACACCGTCTGTCCTTTTTACCTTCTGGTGTGACTTTTTAACTCTCATTAAGAGTCTCAGTAGACACTAAACTGTTTTTATGGGTCCATATACATACTTATACCTATATATAATTGATTTTTATATTGATCATATCACAATGTGCTCTCTTACTCTGTTAAAATTTGTTGTAAATAGTGTGGCTTGTAATCACTGGCTTTTAAATTGATGTTCTATCTTAATCTTATCTTATTTGCCTCAAAATTGCCATTTTGAAACCCTAATGCTGATGTTAATTGCGACAAATTTACTTTTATGGATGAATAAAGCTTTTTGAATTTGAATTGAGATTTGATCATTTCAGATCAATTTATCTGTGGTTGATAAAAATGTGAATCAGTCGTATGGACACAATATACTAGAGCAGGTTGATGAGTAGTGCACATTCCTGAATAACTCAAAAACTATTCAAGAGAATGTAAGCAAAGTTGTAAAGTTCCTTCCAGGCCATTATGGCCCATAGAGCCAGAGCTTATCTCGGTTTCGACAAGGGGAAAATGGAGCACATCCAGATAAATAAGTATCAGGCACTAAACATATGCAAAAAAGTAAAAATAGTCAACTTGGACATTACATACATAAAACCAATAACTAGAAATAACCAACAGTGCAAAATATCTAGGAGTTACAATAGATACTAAATTGCAATGGAAAGAACAACATAAAGCACTATACAGAAAAGCAAATGGCCTTCCTTAAAGAAACCTTTACAGCTGTCCTCAAAATGTAAAAGAAAAGTGCTTCAAGGCTTTAGTAAAACCAGTCTTAGATTATGATACGAAGGAGCCACAGTGGAGTGAAGTCAAAGACAAAATATGACAATAATTGACAACTCCACTAATAAAGACAGAACAAACACTTGGCCTTTCGGGTATAACCCTTCATCAGACAACAAATGCCAGTTAGCACTAGCTGATGCTTTTTTAAGTTATCAAGTCTTAAGTCCAATTCTAGACCCAGTGAGATATAGATCTAGTCTTACAGTTATCCTATTTTTTTCGTTCTTGTTTCCCATACTCACACCTCTCTCTCTCTCTCTCTCCCTTTTTTCTTCATTTCTCTCTCTCTCTCTCTCTCTCTCTCTCTCTCTCTCTCTCTCTCTCTCTCTCTCTCTCTCTCTCTCTCTCTCTCTCTCTCTCTCTCTCTCTCTCTCTCTCTCTCTCTCTCTCTCTCTCTCTCTCTCTCTCTCTCCTCTCTCTCTCTCTCTCTCTCTCTCTCTCTCTCTCTCTCTCTCTCTCTCTCTCTCTCTCTCTCTCTCTCTCTCTCTCTCTCTCTTTCTCTATTTCTCTCTCTCTATCTCCTTCTCACTTTTTATTACTTACCTATTTTCATATTATTATTTCAGTCTAGATCTGAACCTTCTATTCTCGCTCATTCTTCACATCCCCCTCTACTACGTTTTTTATCATCACTGTCTTTTTCTTTCCTTCTTCCTCCTTTCTGTTTTTTTCTGACATCACATTGTGTGATGCCTGAGGTAGTACTTAGATCTAGATTCTAGATATTTCTCGTTTGTTGTCTGAGGAAGGGTTATACCCGAAACGTCACGTGTTTGTTCTGTCTTTCTTAGTGGAGTTGTCACTTATTGTCATATTTCGTCTTAGATTATGGTAGCTGTGTCTGGGACCCACACCAACAGACGTACATACAAGAAATTGAGAATGTCCAAAAGAATGCAGCCCGCTTTGTAACTAATAATTACACAGACGCTAAAGGAAATAACAAAACCAATATAAATCAATTGCAATGGATACTGTTATAGAAGAACATAGAGTCAGAAAAAGAATTCATATTTTCTTTAAGGCTATAAATGGCCAATTGTTTATTCTATTAGCTCAAATCCGGCTGTCAAACATGCTTGGTTCCATCTTCAAACATTGATTGACATGTGCACTCATTTTACCCTAGTACAGTAAGGATGTGCGAAATTTTACCCTAGTATAGTAAGGATGTGTGAAATTTTACCCTAGTACAGTAAGGCTGTGCGAAATTTTACTCTAGTACAGTAAGGCTGTGCGAAATTTTACTCTAGTACAGTAAGGCTGTGCGAAATTTTACTCTAGTACAGTAAGGCTGTGCGAAATTTTACTCTAGTACAGTAAGGCTGTGCGAAATTTATTCAATGGCGGGCATTATCCTGGGCTGCTTTTAACACTTTGAATCTTTGTTTAAGTTTATGAGTGTATCTCATGATTGATTTGATGTTGTTTGTTTTCTGTTTTCTTTTTTTACAAAGGTGTTGCTTCCATATTTTCTGCTTTGTTAAGAACACGGAAGATGGATATATCGGCATTTTGTGGAAAAAAGAAAACAATATAAATTAAAGCTTTGAGTCTGAGAAAAATACATATGTCTGATTTAAGTCGTTATCACTGTTAAACATCCTCTATGTCAGTGACACATTAAGATAACAACTGTCCATCTGACCAATCATGAACATGGGTAACAAATTTTTTTACCTTTCTTTGTTTCAATGCCTTTGGATATATGGCATTACGTGATGGAACCCTTTATATTATGTGCTAAAGTAAACATTTTCACTACTTTTGGATTACAATGTAATTTTAAGAATACATTTTTTTACAGGCAAAGATATAATGTGTTGAAAGCTGTGACAGACAAATACCAGGAGGAGCTGCGTTTGAGTAAAATCAAAATCCAAGGAGTTGACACTATCTTTCAACTGCACAAAGAAAGCAGACAAGAGAATGTCAATCTTCAAAAACGCATCAAAACGCTAGAGGCTGCCGTAAGCAATTTTCAGAGAAGGCTGTCAAACAATGGCTTATCATGCAGGTTTGTACTATCAAACAATCAACACGTGCATATACATTAATACCAACTCCATACTTAAATGTTACAAAAACATGTATCATATATAGTGTATGTTACTGTGGACTTCAATACTACAAAAAAATACACATATACATTGTATGTTACTGTGCACTTAAATTGTTAAATGGTACAAAAACAAAATACACATATACACTGTATGTTACTGTGCACTTCAATGGTACAAAAACAACATACACATATACATTGTATGTTACTGTGCACTTCAATGGTACAAAAACAACATACACATATACATTGTATGTTACTGTGCACTTCTATGGTACAAAAAAAACATACACATATACAAACTTCAATGGTACAAAAACAACATACACATATACATTGTATGTTACCGTGCTCTTAAATACTACAAACACAAGATACACATACATTGTATGTTACTTGCACTTAAATGATACAAAAACAACATACACATAGATTGTATGTTTCTGTGTACTTCAATGATACAAATACAAACAACAAGATATATGCATATGGTTGCCATCATGATAAGATCGGATTAGCGAAATTTAAAAAAAAAGAACATTTTTTCCCCCAAATATATTCTAAATAACATGTTTCATAAGGTTTTCAAACAAAAAAAATGTGACTTTGTAAAATAGTAATTTTTTGTTTTTTTAATAATGGGAAAATATCTCCAAACCAACGTGACAAGGTCAGATAAGTGCCAGCCCTGCCGCTTGGCTGAGTGTATCACGGCCATTGGTGGTGAGCGCTAGCAGTGATTATCATCCGGGATCTTCTCTCCGTAGTCCTTTTTGTTACCCTTTTTGTCAGTGCATCCTTTTTCACATCTAACGATTTGCAGTTCCTGAATGAACCACTTTAAAAACAATAATATTACCAGTTTGTGATTGGTATGGCTGCATAAAAGACGATGCTCTGAAAACAGTCCTCAGCTTGCTGATGATTGCAAAGCAATGCCTTCATGTGTCGGTTTTGTATTTAATATAACTTACCAATTTGAGTGAACTCTTTCCTCCTTCCCTTGTCTCTCTTTCTCTCTCTCTCTCTCTCTCTCTCTCTCTCTCTCTCTCTCTCTCTCTCTCTCTCTCTCTCTCTCTCTCTCTCTCTCTCTCTCTCTCTCTCTCTCTCTCTCTCTCTCTCTGTCTCTCTCTCTCTCTCTCTCTCTCTCTCTCTCTCTCTCTCTCTCTCTCTCTCTCTCTGGGGCATCTTATTTTCTTAACGGAATATTTTTTTGATAACTGTCTCTCATTCAATATTCATTTCACTGCATAGCATATATAGTTTCTTAGTAAGGCTCTTATTATTGGATAAGTCCGCCCAGCAGGCAATCACTGTCATGATAAAACCAGACAATCGCCGGCCATGGTCGTTATCCGACTCTATTGCGATGTGAAAAACAGACAATTTTACTAAAAATTGTGAAGTTGATAGATACAGAAGTATTGCTTATTCTATGTCAATTTTAACAAAATAACTAAGTGTAAGGCTAATAAAGAACTAACTAATGGTAAAATATTTTAATTGATTTTATTTTTGCTTGACATACATTAGTTTTTTTCCTTCTCCTGAAATAATTAGTCATCTTGTGTTATCTTATCTTATCATGACGGCAACGATATACATTGTATGTGTCTATGCTACAAACAACAACATACACACATACATTGTATGTTTCTATGCTACAAACAACAACATACACACATACATTGTGTGTTTCTATGCTACAAACAACATACACATATACATTGTGTGTTTCTATGCTAAAAACAACATCTACATTGTGTGTTTCTATGCTAAAAACAACAACATACACATATAAATTGTATGTTTTTATGCTAAAAACAATATACAGATATAAATTGTATGTTTCTATGCTAAAAACAACAACATACACATATACATTGTGTGTTTCTAGCTAAAAACAACATACACATATACATTGTATGTTTCTATGCTAAAAACAACATACACATATACATTGTGTGTTTCTATGCTACAAACAACAACATACATATATACATTGTGTGTTTCTATGCTACAAACAACATACACATATAAATTGTATGTTTCTATGCTAAAATCAACAACATACACATATACATTGTGTGTTTCTATGCTACAAACAACATACACATATACATTTCTGTTTCTATGCTACAAACAACAACATACACATATACATTGTGTGTTTCTATGTTACAAACAACAACATACACATATACATTGTGTGTTTCTATGCTACAAACAACAAAATACACATATACATTGTGTGTTTCTATGCTAGAAACAACAACATACGCATACACATTGTGTGTTTCTATACAAACAACAACATACACATATACAGTGTATGTTTCCATGCTACAAACAACAACATACACATATACATTGTATGTTTCCATGCTACAAACAACAACATACACATATACATTGTATGTTTCTATGCTACAAACAACATACACATATACATTGTATGTTTCTATGCTAAAAACAACAACATACACATATATACATTGTATGTTTATATGCTAAAAACAACAACATACACATATACATTGTGTGTTTCTATGCTAAAAACAACATACATATACATTGTGTGTTTCTATGCTAAAAACAACAACATACACATATACATTGTGTGTTTCTATGCTAAAAAACAACAACATACACATATACATTGTATGTTTTTATGCTAAAAACAATATACAGATATAAATTGTATGTTTCTATGCTAAAAACAACAACATACACATATACATTGTGTGTTTCTAGCTAAAAACAACATACACATATACATTGTATGTTTCTATGCTAAAAACAACATACACATGTACATTGTGTGTTTCTATGCTACAGACATCAACATACACATACACATTGTATGTGTCTATGCTAAAACAACAACATACACATATACATTGTATGTTTCTATGCTAAAAACAACAACATACACATATACATTGTGTGTTTCTATGCTAAAAACAACATACACATATACATTGTATGTTTCTATGCTACAAACAACATACACATTTACATTGTGTGTTTCTATGCTGCAAACAACAACATACACTTATACATTGTATGTTTCTATGCATTTAAATGCTACAAACACATATACATTGTAGTTTCTGTGCATTTAAAATGCTACAAACAGCATGCACATATACATTGTATGTTTCTGTGCATTTCAATGATACAAACAACAACATACACATATACATAGTATGTTTCTGTGCATTTAAATGTGACAGACAATAACATACATGTATACTACATTGTATGTTGCTGTAAGCACTTCAATGCTTCAAAAGCGACATACACATATACATTGTATGTTAGTTTGCATTTTCAATGATGCAAAAACAACATACAAATTTTATAGATTGTATGACACTGTGCACTTCAATACGTTTTATTGCATGCAAACAGATTATGAAATCTTCCGAGGTATTTTTTAGTCACATTATCAAATATTATTTCATTAAATCCAATGGACCTACTTCATGCTGCAAATAACTTTTCCTGTTTTTAGTTGAATCTGATGTATTTGCATACTGTGGTCATTGAAACATTTCGTTTGACATGCAGTCTGTTTATTTCTAAATTTGTGTGATCATAGGAGCGTTTTGTTTGATTTGTAATCTGTTTGTTTCCAAATTTCTGTGGTCATTGAACCGCTTCGTTTGACACGTAATCTCCTTACTTCCAAATTGCAGTCATACTCCAGAAGAGACGGAGCTGCTAGTACCTGGGCCATCAGAGCAAATTCTTGACAATCTGGCAAGGGAAAATTTGAGGCTTCGCCGTTCAGAAAAAAATATATCACTGTGAGTATTACCTGGATACAAGATGAGATGAATCTATTTCATTTCAAATCTGTTTGTAGTCCATAAGATAGGCTAAATTCTTCTATCATTTCTGTGACAATGTGTGGGAAAGGAATGCTAACAAAATGGATTTACCTGTACTCCTTCAGTGATTGATTCCCTTTGTCTATACAAATGTTTTTCTGATCTTATTTAGAGGCACACATTTTTCTATATGTTTGTCTATTCGATATTATCAACATGTCTATCTATCTATCTGTTGATCTGGGTTTTTTCTCTCACAAAGACAGTATATTATTATACCAGGCTGTTGAACATAAAGACAGTACACTACCTTTCTTGAATTCAGGCTGTTGAACATAAAGACAGTACAATACCTTACTTGAATTCAGGCTGTTGAACATAAAGACAGTACAATACCTTACTTGAATTCAGGCTGTTGAACATAAAGACAGTACATTCAGGCTGTTGAACATAAAGACAGTACACTACCTTTCTTGAATTCACTTTGTTGAACAAAACGACAGTACACTACCTTACTTGAATTCAGAATGTTGAACATAAAGACAGTGCACTACCTTACTTGAATTCACTCTGTTGAACATAAAGTCAGTATACTACCTTACTTGAATTCACTTTGTTGAACATAAAGTCAGTACACTACTTACTTGAATTCACTTTGTTGAACATAAAGACAGTACACTACCTTACTTGAATTCACTTTGTTGAACATAAAGACAGTACACTACCTTACTTGAATTCACTTTGTTGAACATAAAGACAGTACACTACCTTACTTGAATTAATTTGTTGAACGTAAAGACAGTACACTACCTTATTTGAATTCATTCTGTTGAACATAAAGACAGTACACTACCTTACTTGAATTAATTGTGTTAAACGTAAAGACAGTACACTACCTTATTTGAATTCATTCTGTTGAACATAAAGACGATATACTCCCTAACCTCTTATTTTCACAGGAAGTGGAGGAAATGAAAGCTGAGATTGAGAAATTACAATCTGAGAACAATCGTTTGCAAGAAAGCACAACAATTTATGGGCAAAAAAAAACGAGCTGATCCGTCGAAAGAGAAGGAGGAAGAAACAACACAGCAAGAATGCCCAGGGAATGAGTCTAACAAGAGCAAGCAAGGAATTAATGTAGAAAACATAGAAACGGTTTCAGTCGGTTGTCAGGCCACAGACTCAGGATCAGATAAGCTGTCAGAGTTTAAGGAACTGATGAAATCAATGATGCAACGCTCTTCTGAAATATTTCATCGGTCTTCCGAGATTATCCACACATTGGAAGAAGAAAGAGTAGTGGAATCTAATCTCAAGGTATGGTTCCAACTAAATATTCCAATTTGAGTATGTAATGATATTATATATCGCTGATTTAGAGCACTAAAATATCCCCAAATTTCAAGATTTGAGAAAATGCTTGCTTCAAGTTTTCCTAAGCATTCAGTTTTCTTGAGTGTTACAACATAATTGAACTGCCAAAGTGGTCATTTTTTTTTCCATTTGTGGGACATGGAACAATTGAACTGCCAAAAGTGGTCATCGTTTTCCATTTGTAGGACATGGAACAATTGAAACTGCCAAAATTGGTCATCTTTTTCCATTTGTAGGACATGGAACAATTGAACTGCCAAAAGTGGTCATCGTTTTCCATTTGTTAGGACATGGAACAATGGAACTGCCAAAAGTGGTCATCTTTTTGCAATTGTGGGACATGGAATAATTGAACTGCCAAAAGTGGTCATCTTTTTCCATTTGTGGGACATGGAACAATTGAACTGACAAAAGTGGTCATCTTTTTCCATTTGTGGGACATGGAACAATTGAACTGCCAAAAGTGGTCATTTTTTTCCATTTGCCGGACATGGAACAATTGAACTGCCAAAAGTGGTCATCTTTTTCCATTTGTAGGACATGGAATCGAACTTTTCATCATTTGGTTAAACTTCCAAAAGTGGGACATCGATTCGATTGAACTGCCAAACATGGTCATCTTTTTCCATTTGTTGGACATGGAACGATTGAACTGACAAAAGTGGTCATCTTTTTCCATTTGTAGGACATGGAACGATTGAACTGACAATAGTGGTCATCTTTTTCCATTTGTGGGGTCATCTTTTTATGGAATAATTGAACTGCCAAAAGTAGTCATCTTTTTAAATTGTGGGACATGGAATAATTGAAGTGCCAAAAGTGGTCATCTTTATTCCATTAGTGGGACATGCAAGAATTGAATTGCCAAAAGTAGTCATCTTTTTCAATTTTTGGAACATGGAGCAATTGAACTGCCAAACATGGTCATCTTTTTCCATTTTGAACTGCCAAAAGTGGTCATCTTTTTCCATTTTTTGGAACTGCCAAAAGTGGTCATCTTTTTCCATTTGAACTGCCAAAAGTGGTCATCTTTTTCCATTTTGAACTGTGGTCATCTCATCTTTCCATTTGAACTGCCAAAAGTGGTCATCTTTTTCCATTTGAACTGCCAAAAGTGGTCATCTTTTTCCATTTGAACTGCCAAAAGTGGTCATCTTTTTCCATTTTGAACTGCCAAAAGTGGTCATCTTTTTCCATTTGAACTGCCAAAAGTGGTCATCTTTTTCCATTTGAACTGCCAAAAGTGGTCATCTTTTCCATTTGAACTGCCAAACGTGGTCATCTTTTTCCATTTGAACTGCCTGGTCATCATTTGAACTGCCAAAGTGGTCATCTTTTTCCATTTGAACTGCCAAACGTGGTCATCTTTTTCCATTTGAACTGCCAAACGTGGTCATCTTTTTCCATTTGAACTGCCAAAAGTGGTCATCTTTTTCCATTTGAAACTGCCAAAAGTGGTCATCTTTTTCCATTTGAACTGCCAAACGTGGTCATCTTTTTCCATTTGAACTGCCAAAAGTGGTCATCTTTTTCCATTTGAACTGCCAAACTTGGTCATCTTTTTCCATTTCAACTGCCAAAAGTGGTCATCTTTTTCCATTTGAACTGCCAAACTTGGTCATCTTTTTCCATTTGAACTGCCAAACGTGGTCATCTTTTTCCATTTGAACTGCCAAAAGTGGTCATCTTTTTCCATTTGAACTGCCAAACGTGGTCATCTTTTTCCATTTGTGGGACACGGAACAATTGAACTGCCAAAAGACTAGAAAATATTTGAGGGGGTGAAATGCAATAATCGCTCTGTGCCATTTTTATGAATCAACGAAAGTCGCAAACGGTGTAAGTCTGAAATTAGTAACAACTTTTTAACATAAGGAAACCCTATGCTTCGTCTAGATAGGATTCTGGGGCACAAGAACCAATAGAAACTCATATAATAACCATATGAACAATCTGTGCATCCCTATTGGGTTTAGTTTTTGACTCTTTATGACAGTGTATGTCTGTAAAAATAGATTTTTTTTAGCGCAGCATCATTTTCTTTGAGTTTCTCAAAATATCCTAAATTGGACTAGCACAGTTTGCAACTTTCACCATCTAGTGAGTTCTTTGTACCATGGCATAATTTGAAGGAAGAATCTTTTGATGAAGAAATCATTTTTGTTCAAAACTGACTATATCCTATTGTAATTCGGCTCTAAACATTGCATTTACTTTCAAAAGCGATATATCCAATATTATTTCTAGTCAAAACTCAACATATCGTAGGAGAGCCAATCAGGAATGAGTATTTAATCACATGAATATTTTTGTTCAAAATGGCGACCGTAGGTAATCGAGAGAATGATGACTGTTTCCCCAATGAGGTTTTCAAACACCTGGACTCTGTAATTAAACGTTGATTTCATGAACAATTACTTCACATATTTTCTTTGATTAATGCGCATAGGACAAATAAGCATTAGTAAGTGTACTTGTGCAATATCAATTTGACAGGCTTCATTCAGAACTTAAGGAAGAAACAACTTTATTTTCTCAATTCCTCTTTTTTGGATATAGTGATGAAAAAAACACTAAAAAAACTGCAGACGATATTTGGGTTATTCTTTTGTTTTCTGTTTCATTGTTTTATTGTGAATGAAAAGTTGTGAAAATTGGTGTGTGTTGCGTACAGGGATATACTCACATTTCACGTTTAGTGAGTAGTTTCATTTAATCAAGTTTTAATTCCTAAAAACTGGTGAATTGAATTGTTGATTGCTTTCCTGCTTTCTTACAGACGCCTTTTTTGGTTGACGAAGATTACCAGATATTGGAAGCCAAGCTTGCTGAGGTGGGTGCGTGTAATGTGATGTCATTAGTTTTCCTTGTAATGTGATGTCATTAGTTTGCCTTGTAATGTGATGTCATTAGTTTGCCTTGTAATGTGATGTCATTCGTTTGCCTTGTAATGTGATGTCATTAGTTTGCCTTGTAATGTGATGTCATTCGTTTGCCTTGTAATGTAATGTCATTAGTTTTCCTTGTAATGACATGTCATTAGTTTTCCTTGTAGTGTAATGTAATTAGCTTGCCTTGTAATGTAATGTCATTAATTTTCCTTTATAGTGTGATGTCATTAGTTTTCCTTGTAATGTGCTGTCATTAGTTTTCCTTATAGTGTGATGTCATTAGTTTGCCTTGTAATGAGATGTCATTAGTTTTTCTTGTAATTGATGTTTTTTGCTTGTAATGTGATGTCATTAGTTTGCCTTGTAATGTGATGTCATTAGTTTTCCTTGTAATGCGATGTCATTAGTTTTCCTTGTAATATGATGTCATTAGTTTTCCTTATAGTTTTCCTTGTGATGTCATTAGTTTGCCTTGTAGTGTAATGTCATTAGTTTGCCTTGTAATGTGATGTCATTAGTTTGCCTTGTAATGTGATGTCATTAGTTTTCCTTGTAGTGTGATGTCATTAGTTTTCCTTGTAACGTGATGTCATTAGTTTTCCTTGTAATGTGATGTCATTTGTTTTCCTTGTACTTGTAATGTGATGTCATTAGTTTGCCTTGTAGTGTAATGTCATTAGTTTGCCTTGTAATGTAATGTCATTAGTTTTCCTTGTACTTGTAATGTGATGTCATTAGTTTTCCTTGTAATGAGATGTCATTAGTTTTCCTTGTACTTGTAATGTGATGTCATTAGTTTTCCTTGTAATGAAATGTCATTAGTTTTCCTTGTACTTGTAATGTGATGTCATTAGTTTTCCTTGTAATGAGATGTCATTAGTTTTCCTTGTAACGTGATGTCATTAGTTTTCTTTTGTAACGTGATGTCATTAGTTTTCCTTGTACTTGTAATGTGATGTCATTAGTTTGCCTTTATACTGCAAATTTTCATTCAATACAGAGGCAAACGGTGTTTTTTGTTTTACTTTGCTTGCATCTGCTCATCAACAAGTACAGCGTGATTGCCCAGTCTATCCCATCTAAAGATGGAACTAAAGATGGATTTATTTTATAGTCTGTATCCACACGCAAGTGTAGGCTCATCGACTGTACATCATTTATTCCCCAGCAGGCCATTTCATGCAAAGTCCTTCTCAACTCCCTGGGCAGTATACAGTACACAAGCCGTTTAGGCTTTTTGTACTAACACTCTGACAAGATATTTTACCACCTATAGCTGGGTACTCATTCACACCTGAGTCAAGTGAGGAAAGAAGAGTGAAGTATCTTTCCTGAGAGTACAGCGTTATGAAAAACCCACCTGTGCCAGCCGTGGGGCTTGAACCAATGTGGTCGTGATTACCAGCTCACAACACTACGGTTCGGCTCCAATGCCTTATGTATATGCTAGAAGTTTGGATGTACTGGTATCCTTCAGCAAAAATAATATAAATTCAATTGACAGTATTAAATGATAAATGGGACTTCAGCTTGTCATTTCTAAGCTATTTTCCTTCAAGGCCCATAGGTTTCTACAGTGTGAAGCGGAATACGTGACAATAATCACCTCCTGGCCAGGACGTGAGTCTGACACAGGTGGGGAAAATGCGTGTTAAGTGTCTTTTCCGAGGAATACAACGTCGGACCTGGCTTTGCTGGGATTTGAGCCCGGGACCTCATGATCCCCAGTCCGACATTCTAACCTCTTGGCCACCGATGCTACTTTTTCTAAGCTATGGATTTGAGCAAACCAAAGTCAGGAGTAAGAGTTTAGATAAACTTTGTGTTTTCTTTTTCACTTTTCCCTAGGTCCGCTCAAAGATCGTGAAAACTACAAACAAAATTCTTTTTGATGCGCTAAAAAACACAGAAAAGAAGTGTTGTTTGAAGAAAATGTCTATGTGTCTTGTTTTCCGTTTTTATTTTTGATTGACATGAATGAAACTTGTCTCATGCTGAAATTTTAAAACTGTAAATATTTTTTTTATTGTTGTCATTGCAGGCCAATCAAATGAATGAACGTTGGCTGAACTACAGCCAGAATCTAGACGGCAACATCCAGAACCTTTCAGCACAGAATGAAGATTTAAAGAAATCTCATTTTGGTGTACAACAGGTAGGGGTGCAGTTTCTTGTGTTCATATATTGAATATAGCGCTCAGTGATCAATCACTAGTGAAGCATTGTCATAAGTTGGGTTAATGACGTTCAATAATATTAAAACCCCATAGTAACAAAGACGAGACAAGTACAAGGAATAGACAGAAAAATATCCTGGCCACGATGGGGATCGAACCCGCGACCTCTGCGGCGTCACCCATCGCCTCGCCATGAAAAGAAAAGATGTTACCAACCGAGCTAACTACAATCCTAAAAAGTTGTCATAATTTGTAGCATAAGTTAATAGTTAAACATTTTGCACACATGAGATGGATGGGACGCTTGTTCCAATGAACTAATCTTTTTTTACATGAAATCAATACTTTATGGCTTGTTGGACATGGCCATTTTGAGACATAAAATTTGAAGCACTGGAGTCAGTCCCAGGTACCGTGACCAAACAATTCAGTCGAAAACTGACTTATTATTTGGTGCCGATATGAAAAACGAAAGTTCAACTTAGCCGGTTTGATAAAACGTAGGTTTGAAGCATTTTTACAAGATAATGTCTTCTGCTATGTTTACACAGTGTAGCTTTAGTTTCTAAGACGAATAGTTATTTTTCTTAGAATTGGACATTTCGGACTTGGTGGGTTTTTGTCCGACATCATCGATATGTTATCCAAATCTTTGACTTTTATTTTCTCGCTATTTAGATAAAAGGTTTTTTATTACATTGAAAAATAGAAATTCTCTAAAATGTCATAGAATCATGGTCACAAGGGAAGAAATAAATTGTATTTTACCCACATCTACAACTAAGATGATCTTTGATTTTTGATAGGATTCTCCATTTTGCCTGGACTGCTTTTTAAACCGCTAAGGGATCTTTAACATGCACCAGTGTTGTGATCTGCACACAGGACTTCTTTTTTATCCACAGCATTCCATGGGACTAGGCATCGATCCACCTGCCTGGACTGAGGTGTGTGTGGGGAGAGGAGGAGATAACTGGAAAAAAAATTGAGAAATTTGTTCATCTTCTTGGGGCGCAAACCCTCAACCTTATAGTTGAGAGGCTAACATCCCATTGAAGAAAACCAGTTATGAGGATTGAAAATTCTGCTTCTTGTTTGCTTAGATTTGATAATTATGATTAATGTCCTTTTTCGCTGTTGATTGTCTTCAGAAAGTTGATCAACTGACATCGTTGTTGAGACTCAAAGACACCGAACTTTCTCGGATGTCCAAAGAAGTTACCCATTGCAGGAGTAATGAAGAGATCTACAAGCAACAAATCCAAGTGTGCACTGAGGATTTCAACACAGAGAGGAAAGACAGACAGCAAGCCAAATCAGCAAAGCAAAGGTGTTGCAAGACGAACTCACCAACTGCAGGGCACAGGTGAGAAAAGACTGACACGACAAGCCACATTCAATTCTAGATCTAGATCTGGAATACAAATCTACATCTAGATCTAGACTTTTGGTAATAATATGTAGGAGACATGGTGAATATCAGGCAGGGAAAACAGAAACACTGATATTTCGGACACAATACCACAAAACATACATCCAAATCTACAAGTCACAATATAAGCATCAGACACAGTAAAATTTTGATATAGATTTCTTAATAAAGCACTCACTGTCTTTTTTTAAAAGGATAATAACAATTTTAAACAGGAAGAAGAAGTAAAAGAAGACGATGAAGATAAAGAAGAGGAGAACAAAATTAGATATAGATATAGAATTCATAAGTAACAATATTCACTCTCCACCGCGACCACCTAATTTGACCAACCAATCGCCATCATAACCTGTCCATAATGACCATTAGGTACAGCCTTACATTATTGGCTCCACCCACTTCACGGCTAAATAGACTCGTGCTGTTGAGTCATAACCAATCATTATCATCATCACTCAGTGTCTCAAGACAATTGAAGTGTAGGCGGCTGGTCATCAAGCGAGACAACCAGATTGATATTCTTGACCTTCACACCTTGTCACCTGGGAAAGCCATTTTTGCAGAAAATGGGCCAAATCTAGTCTGTCCTATAAGTTCATTTCCTTCACGATGATATCATTAATGAAGCTCCGTATCAATTCTGTGAATTTATATAAACTTTTTAGAAACGATACAGGCCTATCTTTCAACACAGCTTTTGTACAGTAAAAGCTAAAAATTTTATCTAATGTACTGCAAGTTGGTACTCATTTTGATCGTTACAATATACCCTATCCAAAATAATTTCTTTTGAAGATCTGTTAAGCATAGTGCCTTAGTTCGTCCAGAAAATATGTGACATATTCTACGTACCTGTTGTAAAAAGACATCATCCCGACATGAGTGAAAAGGTATCGGGGCAGTTGAAAGTGTCGATGAGAAGAAGTTGAGAGCCTCTCATGATTTATGATGTTTCAAAACATTATCCTACTCTTGTTTTAGGTTTATGGGAGAAAAATATATTCAAATAACAAAAAAAGAAAATATGACTTTCTCAAAATGTTTTTTGTTCATTATTTTCTATCTACTTTTTTATTTCTCAATGTATCTTTATGGAATTTTGGTATGCATTATTGAGTGGGGGAAAACAAAACAAAAACTGATATTTTTTTCGATATGTATTATAGTTTTGTGAAATTTGAATTTTTTGTATAATATTTTTGTATATTTTTGGATTGTTCTCATATGCTTTTTTCAAAAGTTGGTAGCAACAAAAGTTGTAAATAATAACAAAAAATCCGATCTGACCAAATTAAGATATTGTATCAAAAAAGGTGTGTGCCAAGATTGAAATGTGTGTTGTCTTATAATGATGATAATGATAATAGTAATAATAATAATAATACTATTGATAGGCCTGCTTAGCCATGTGATCCCTGAAATGTTTTTTGGTGCTTCAAAGAACTTGTAAGCTTAGTTTTGATTTTAATAACATTTTGGGAAATTGATTTGATATGTATTTTCATTTTTTCCACAGATGGAACGTTTGAAATTTCTAAACAATGCAGAACTCATTAGTCGTGTGAGTATTTTTGTTTGTACTATTTTTAGTAAAATATACTTTTTATCTAAACCTTAATTTTAGTTTGTAAAATCTTGAGTTACGTATAATTTTATCATAACCATGATTTTAGTTTTTACTTAATTTTTAGTTGAGTAATTATATCATAACCATTACTTTAGTTTGTACTTATTTTTAGTTGAGTGTAATTATATCATTACCATTACTTTAGTTTGTACTTATTTTTTTAGTTAAGTGTAATTATATCATAACCATTACTTTAGTTTGTACCATTATATCATGGGGTTATACGCACATAGCCTCCTTATTTGGGGGGAAAAAGCTGCATATTACAAATGTCCATTATTATTATTAGTAGTAGTAGTAGTACAGTAGCCTCCGCCAAAATGCAATGCCGACAAAATGCATGCTGACAAAATGCAATGCCGACAAAATGCATGCTGCCAAAATGCAATGCCGACAAAATAAAAAATGCATGCTGACAAAATGCAATGCCGACAAAATGCATGCCGACAAAATGCATGCTGTCAAAATGCATGGTTTTATCATCTGACCAAATTTTACAACGCTTATTACCCCCACAAAATATATTGTATTGCTAGCTTGACTTTGCCAAAATACAGCAAGTTTTCGTAAGTCCGTCTTCAATTTGTTTCATTTTAAAGGGTCACTTCATGTGAAAAATAAATTTGATAACCTCTTCTTGCCTCGTCCCAGTGACATAATCTGTCACGTACGTGAGTCTGTGTTTGCGTATGCATATGTGAGTGATTTAGATCTATGTTAACCATGTATACACATACACACGACAATTATGCAGCTGGTCTTCGCTGTCTCGGTCTTGGCTCTGGCAACCCTTACCCGTCCCTTCCCTTCCTGACTCTGAGTCTGCCAGACAGACAGTCTGGTCGTCTCTCTCTGTTTGATCACAGTGAGAAAATCTGAGAAAGTTCTTGTGTCACTTTTACCCACCGAGATCGTACTCCATATGACACGTGTCAACCAATATAAAAACATTGTTGCCAAATGTCTTTACCATAACACCCCCTCTTCCCCCTTTCCCCCCTTGTAGTCGAGTGAGAGAAGAATGTAACAGATCTATGAGAAGGTTGATTGGGTCTTGTTTTCAAACCAAAAAACGACAAACGCATCTTAAAGAAAAACAAACTAACAAACAAAAAGAGAATTTACATGTATTTCCAAACAAGAATGGCAATGTAAATGCATAGTAATGAGTCATGGCCTTTGACTCCGTCAAAATGCAACTTCGCTAAAATACACCAAAAAAAATTGTCACCCGTGGACTGCATTTTGGTGGAGACTACTGTATTGTTAGTAGTAGTAGTAATAGTAGTAGTAGTAGTAGTAGTAGTAGTAGTAGTAGTAGTAGTAGTATAGTTTTTACTATCTTTAGTCAAACAAAACAATTTTTATCATAACATTCCATGAAAATTTTATTCAGATTTATAATAAAACAAATTTTCATCAGTTTGTTACAATAGTCGGACTTTTGAAGGTGTAAATGGCAATCTGAGAACAACAAGGTTCTATCTCCACTGATTGCCGATTTAGCGTTACTCACCTTTGGAAGCTTGACTGCTTGTAGATTTTATAAAAATTAGTTTTATGGTGATAAAGACAACGAGAGAATATTTACAAATTTATTTTTTAAAATCTGTACAAGAAAACGGTTAAACTTTCAAAGTCCGAATAACGCTAAATGTCACTCAGTGGAGATAAAACTTCATTGTTCTCAGATGTCTAAATGTTAGACACGGATTTTGCTAAGTAACTCAAGCGTGTTGCTTGTTTGTTTAGGGATGAATCAGGGATTTGATAAGCAAAGACTATGGCCAACATTTTGTTTTACATGTAATTTCAGCAAAGCGTTTCAGCGGTACACCGCCACGATTTTGTCCGGGAAAGAGGGCCTTCTCAGCCAATGGAGCAGCTAAAACACATCGGGCAAGCGTCACCGCTTCCACCCTAAGCATGCCCCGACAAGTCTTACAAGGAACAACACCGTTGGCTGCTGCTTCCCGATTTCAGAGTACTATAACATTCCGTACAGTTCAAATATCTTCCCTGACAGTGGTTTACCTCACAAACAGAAAGATGACTCTCACAGCTTACCTCAACAGCACTTGAGTGACCAAAAAATTCGCTGCGCCAACGTCCCTGATGAGGAAAATGACAAAAAGACGAGTGCTGGAGTCCATGCCCAAATTTGGTTATGTAACCGTCTCTGATGATGAAAACAACCAAGGATGAACGCCCGTCCATGCCCACTCTTAGCAGAACTGGAGGTTTGTCAAAAGAGCCTTCCTATTCAGTGTGTCCGAAATGTAACAAGGCATTTTCTGACAGTAGTCAGCCAGAGCTGATGGCCCACATTGACATGTGTAACGCCTAACTCACTTATGACCCAATACTATATAGCTTACTTTGATAAATATATACGAGATGTGTCCAGAAATACATATTTCACATCCAAGCTCCCAAGTTTTCCCCTTCAGAGTAATCCCCCTTGGACTTGAAGTCCTTTCCCAGCCCTCTCTGCCGCCTCCATGCACTCCTGGAAGGGTTCTGCCGGGAACCTCCACAGCTCTGTCCTCACAGTCATCTTGATGTCTTCCAGATCTTCAAAACGCTTATGCGGAGCGACAGGCAGCGATGGTTATATAAAAATAATTATGGATTTATAGTCCGGATCCCAACACAAGTGCAGACTCACCAGCTGTACATCATTTATCCCCAAACAGGCCATTTCATTCAAAATCCTTCTCAACTCCCTGGGAAGCATACAGTACAGCAACAGGCTTTTACTGTTAGGCAGCTAGGTATATGAGCCATTCTCAAAACCTGTCCAGTTACATGGGTAATTTATGAAAACGAAACAAAACACATATTAAACTCACTAGTTATATGTTTCTTGTTGTTCTTTTGTTCAGTTTTGATCAAGGAAGCTTAATTTACCATTTTTTTCTTCATCTTTGTCTTATAATTTGTAATATAAGGACGAATATCGGCAAAATCGCGATGATATTTTTGTTCCTAAAGGGGAAAGAAGAATCGGCCATTTTTGAACGTTGATGAAGTGGCTATAAAACAAATGCAAAGCCATATTCATAGTTACTTATAGAGTCTACAGGTATGATGCAACAGGTAGACAGCGGTGAAACGATGTTTTGTCGAGTATGTAAGCAATAAAAACCACGAGAGTGCAGCCACGCAGGGAGATAACTCATGTCGTGATTTTGACCAATCACAAACTAGAGCGCGTGGGACCGTCGAATGTAAACAAAGCACCCCGTGATTGATGTAATTTGAATCAGTTAATCAGTCAATCAGTCATTCAGTCATTATCTGCCAGTGAAAATATTCGCTAGTAGTGGTGAGGAAAAGTGAGGAAATGGTCAGCACATTTGTCCCTCCCTCGTGTTGTCGTGACAACGTTATCTCCGCAAGTCCAGGCTACAATTCTACTATCGGAAAAGAGTGTTACTATCTTGATGCAGTAAATAGTGAACATCAACCCAGTGAAGAGAGCCATGGCTAATCAAGATGAAAGACCCAGTCGTTCTTCTGGACGTGGTAAGGAATTGCTCGTCGTGATCATTCACTGTGTGTGTTATCTCCATCAGAATTTTAACAAAACGTTATCTCCGTGAAATAAATTCACCGATTTGACTACCTAGTATTGAATGTGCACTAATGGTTGTTTCTAGATCTAGGAGGGTAGCATTTATGGAACAGAAAGATTGCTTTACATCGTGATAAATTCTCGACAGGGTTTTGTAACATTGACAAGAGCTATGTTCACGACACTTGTAGTTGTTGTAGACGTTATCTCCACCAGACACGTGGGTTGTGTGAACGTTATCTCTGTGTTGTTGGCGTTATCTCTGCCAAAGGCCAAAGTGTTGTTGGTGTGATAGTTATCTCTGCCAAAGGCCAAAGTGTTGTTGGTGTGATAGTTATCTCTGCCAAAGGCCAAAGTGTTGTTGGTGTGATAGTTATCTCTGCCAAAGGCCAAAGTGTTGTTGGTGTGATAGTTATCTCTGCCAAAGTGTTGTTGGTGTGATAGTTATCTCTGCCAAAGTGTTGTTGGTGTGATAGTTATCTCTGCCAAAGTGTTGTTGGTGTGATAGTTATCTCTGCCAAAGTGTTGTTGGTGTGATAGTTATCTCTGCCAAAGTGTTGTTGGTGTGATAGTTATCTCTGCCAAAGTGTTGTTGGTGTGATAGTTATCTCTGCCAAAGGCCAAAGTGTTGTTGGTGTGATAGTTATCTCTGCCAAAGGCCAAAGTGTTGTTGGTGTGATAGTTATCTCTGCCAAAGGCCAAAGTGTTGTTGGTGTGATAGTTATCTCTGCCAAAGGCCAAAGTGTTGTTGGTGTGATAGTTATCTCTGCCAAAGGCCAAAGTGTTGTTGGTGTGATAGTTATCTCTGCCAAAGGCCAAAGTGTTGTTGGTGTGATAGTTATCTCCAGTATGAAATACAATATTTTGCCCGTTGAACATCTTCAGGATACACAGAATGTCACTTTGTATTGGTTGAAAAGGTAGCACTAGTAGCAGTTATAATGATCTAAATCGCATTTTCACAATGATGAAGGCCAAGATTGATCAATGACGGGTTATATTAAACACTAAATTGAAGTCATTTATACTGCTAATAATGTACTAATGCTAATAATACTAATATTAATATGGGTAATATTCCAATTCTATCTATCAACATGGATAACATAGATAAGATGGATAACATGGATAGGATGGATAACATGGATAACAGATAAGATGGATAACATGGATAGGATGGATAACATAGATAAGATAGATAAGATGGATAACAGATAAGATGGATTACATGGATAACATAGATAACATGGATAACATAGATAACATGGATAACATAGATACCATGATAAGATGGATAACATAGATAACATGGATAACATGGATAACATAGATAACATGGATAACATAGATAAGATGGATAAGATGGATAACATAGATAAGATGGATAACATGGATAGGATGGATAACATAGATAAGATGGATTACATAGATAAGATGAATAAGATGGATAACATGGATAGGATGGATAACATGGATAAGATGGATAACATAGATAAGATGGATAACATAGATAAGATGGATAACATAGATAACATGGATAAGATGGAGATTCTAGATCTAGGTGGGAAGAATGTAGAGATCTTGAAAGATTCTTCTAATTATAAAACTTGAAGATGATTGAGGTTTGGTTTAATGTAGTAGTACTAATCCTTTTGATCTGATCAGCTCATAGGGCCGGAGCTTATTTCGGTTTCTGTAGCATGAAGTGGACAGTGACAGATTTATAGATTAAAATACTAGTCTAATGAGTGTGGGGGGGTAGAGATGCTACAGCTAATGTTCAGACCCCATCCTTGGTCTTTGTTGATATTATTATTATTATTATTATTATTATTATTATTATTATTATTATATACACATTCTAATATACTATGACATGAGATATCTCTATTATACTACTTGATAAATTGTGTTACTTTTGTAAAATAGGATGTTTTCATTGCATATAAAACCTTGTTATGACTGAGCTATCAACTAATTTAATTAAACATATGTGTCAGAGGATGAGTGGGTGTAATCGTTTGTGAAGATGGTATACAGCACTGGTGACAGTACACATCCTTGTGGGGCCCCAGTGTTTGTAATTATTGTTTTTGATGAAATATTTTGTAGATGAACATATTGAGACCTTCCGTTAAGAAATTAAAAACCCATCTAGTTAGGTTATCACTTCCCTTTAAAGAAATTGATTTCTGGATCATCTGATCTGGTTCAATTGGATTAAACGCTGAGGAAAAGACAATGAAAAGTGCTCTGGTATTTGCTTTGGGTTTTTCAAGGTGCTATAGAACGTTGTTTATGAATATGTGCATTGACTGTCAGTTGGCGTTATAGGCAACGTGAATAGGGTCTAACATTAAATTGACTTGTTACATGATTTGCGATAATATAAGTTTTTTTAAGCATTTGAAGACAATTGATGTAAAGGCCACAGGTCTAAAGAGGAAATGCAGCACCTGGAATAGGCCATTCGGGTGAAAATATCAAAATTGACATTTCATTCGAGTTCCACTTCTTAGTTTTTCTGTGAAAAACGATGTTTGGAGACAACCATCACCATTTTCATGAAAACATGATTTAACTTGAACATGCCCATGTTTTACCATAGATTGAAACTCTATCATCCTAACCCATGACATAGCGATTGTTAGCGCCATAGGCTGCCTCAGTATCAGCTCTGACTTTCCCCTTGATTTTTGCTTGTTTTAGATATCAAAGTATGACATAATTTATATGTATTTATTCATCTTTAAACGGTGCATCCTTGTGTGCAACATTTGTGGATTTATACAACAGTGCTTTCGAATATTTGTGGATTTTTACATTATTATATAGATGTGGGAGCTTGGTCTTCAAGTTTCAATCGTTAGTTTTATTGTGAACTGTTTTTATCCACTATGACTATGGGCATTCTCAATAACACAAGCATTATTCCATCCGTTACATACAAGGCAGGTGATCTAATAACACATCGTCATTAGTCGTCTACATTTGCCAGTTATTGACTTGTTGAGGCAGTACCACGTATATAGAAACACATACAAACGTACACGAAGAGGGAAGAGGGGCGGAAGATTCAATAAACAAAACAAAAACGGAACTCCAATGCCAACAATTTACTTTTCATTAGACTGACACCAAACACCACAAATGTGTCTGATTTAGACCCTTTAAAGGTTGTGCTGTTAAATGCATGCTCTGTTCATAATAAAACAACACTACTGAACGAATACATAATTGACTGTGACATAGACTTACTTTTCATAACAGAAACCTGGCTAAAAGATGATAGTGATTGCATTTTGAATGATATGTTACCATCTGGTTACTCTTTTGTTAAACGGGGACCGTCCCCCATGGCAGAGAAGGTGGTGGACTAATGGTGACTTTTAAAACGGCATTGGATATTGAACTGATAAACTCTATGCAACCATCCACATTTGAAGTCCTTGAATGTAACATGAAGACCAATAAGTGTTATTACAAGTTCACTTTGACATATCACCCCCTGCATCCAAAAAAACAATACCTCAATTACCAAGTTTATAAATGAATTTCAAGATCACATCATCGATATTTCTGCTAAAGCAAATAACCTATATATTCTTGGAGACTTCAACATCCATGTCAATGATAATTCAGATAAAAATATATTCAATTTCATAAACAGCATCGAGGCATGCAATCTGATCCAACATGTTAAATCACCAACACATAACCGGAAACACACTTGACCTTGTTATGAGCCATTCCAATGACAACCTCTTGCAAGATGTACGTGTAGAAAGCAACCATATTGTGATGTATTAGGATTTTAGACAGTAAAATAATAACACGGAAGGCAGCCATTGATTATTGGACACAACAGAACTTGAGTACTGGATACTCAGTATGCTTGAGTAATCGATATGTACGATACCCACAATTCCCCTTTTCCAAAAAAAAAAAATAATTGTAATAATTTTTTTAGAAAACGTTTTTATGATACCGGTATGTAATGATAAAAAGGAAAAACGACAACTTTAACCGTTAACATGTGTCGTATAGAATTATGAAAGTCCACAAATTACTCTAACAAGATAATACAAATACAAGGAAAATAAAATAAGAATGATGATTCTCATTCAGTAGAACTTGATAAATAAGTTCATGACATTACTTGTAATAGAATTAATGTTAATTTCTTTAACCCTATTATATTAGTTCACCCCACACCTATGTTTTTTTTATTATAAAATCATTAATTTTCAATGAAACTTTTGAAATTTTTTTACTTTTTCCTAATTTAATGTGTTCTATAATATTCCAAAATATTTTTTATGTGTATAGTTTTGTCTTGGGAAGATGGTGTTTTTGGAATTTGAGATTTCTGGTATCAAATAAATGAGAAAAATTTCAACTGAAAATTTCAAATTCACTAGAATCAATTGTACATTAATTTAACTAGTGTCTAATCATTGTGACCTAGTGTGTTGTAATATGTTGTGGATTATCCTATTCTGTGCATTTTTGCATTTCCGCTCCCAGGCCTTTTTCTCCATGTTTCAATTTTTGTGAAAGGCTATAATCTAAAGTGAATTTTGTTGGTACTATGAGTATAATGATGGGGAATGCCAGAAATGATGTAATATTTCATTGACATCTGTTAATTCAATTCAATTCAACTTTTTTACCAAAGAACGTCTTAGGCCCACATGGATCTTTACAAACAAAGTATGCATGTATGTGGTGTGGAGTTTATAATTAATTCAATTCCAATTCAACTTTTATTAATAAATAAAAGGTGGATGGTGGTTGCGCCTCGTGAGACCATGGGTCAACAGAGTTGAGGATTTTTATCTTTTTCTTGTCCTCTTGTGTTGTCAGGTTAAATGTCACCGGTATCTGATTCTATTGGAGGAATGACCTGTGACTCATTTAATGCGAATTTGATCCATCATCAGCTCCTCCCAATCATTTCATTGACAAATCCCGATCGGTCACTTTGTGTATAAAAAGCTAGATGCACTGTCCAACATATTGTGTTGCTGGAGGTTAGTCTGTTTTGTGTCTTTTTTCTTGAACGTGAGTGTCATTGTGCATGGTGCTGAGAGTGTTTCTTTCGTTTGATTTATATGCCGGTGCTCCTTCTTGGAAATAAATTCACTCTCAAATTTTCTGGAAAGATGGTCTTTTTGTTTTTGTTCCCAACAAGCGACTCACGTTTGCTCCATGTCCGATGTCACAGGTTACGTTTCTTCCAGATTTCAAATAATTTTGGGCAAGCTATCTGATTTACCTTTCTCTCTCCGTGCTTTCCAAGGTAGGGATGGCTTGTCTCAGATCCAGAAAACTTAATACCGCTCCAGTATTGAAACAGACTTTCCTCTCCATGGTATTTTCATTGACAGTCAACTTCTGGATCTTGTTGAGTTGGATTGAAAAGGGTCCTTCTCACGTATTGTGCCCTTGTACTGCCATTTCTGATGTTCGCGATAATCACTCCAAGATATATGTACAAACCTATCAATGTTTTCATTTCTGTCATGATCCATCTGTCAAACTGTTGATTTGTCATTTTCATAATAGTCACAGCTAAATGACTAGCTTGTGAGTGATTCTTGATTTGGTGGTCCTGCTCTTTACTTATTAAAAAATTATTGCAAGAATCAAGAGCGGTTCGTCTTCTGCACCATCGTGATTTTGTGTCAGGAATAGAAATTACTTCCAAAATTTCTGGAGAATCAATTTGAGAAAAGGCAGGGGTGGACCCCAAACCAAGAAATAGGATGATTCCATAAATTCTATGCCTAGGGGTGCATTTGCACCCTATCAGAAATAGGAATATTATTTGACTATTGTAGGTGGGGTGCTTAAACAGGAAATAGGGGGTTTCAAGAAAATAGGGTGTATGATTTCTGTAGAATCAATTTGAAGAAAAGATTCTGCATGGGGTGTGTTTGCACCCCAAACATCAATGATTGGGGATTTGCATTCATTAAAATTCTTGTTGAAATGTGGTGCATTGTTGCAGATTGAGATCTTGGTCCCTGGTATCTAAATCTAAATGAGAAAAATTTCAACTGAAAATTTCATTGCTAGAAGAGTACTAGTTTGTGTCTAATCATTGTGACCTAGTGTGTTGTAATATGTTGTGGTCGCTGCACAGCCATTTTTCGTCAATTTTGCTATTCAGTATTTTGATGCTTTCATTTGCTTGTTTGTGTGTGGAGTTGGTGGATGGTGGTTGCGCCTCGTGAGACCATGGGTCAACGTTGAGGAGTTTGAGAGCTCCTCTGAGGTAGGTGATCCTATTGGAGGAATGACCTGTGACCGGATGTCTCGGTCACTTTGTGATAAAGCTGGTGGTGTTGCTGGAGGTTCTGGTGTCTTGAACTTTGTTACCGGTGGTATGTTTTGCTCACGTTTGGTGATGTCTGCGTTGAACTATCTGATTGGAGTGGCGAAAAGCTCCAGTGGAAGTTTTGATTTCGTTCTGGATCCTAGTTGGGAGTGTATTGTGCCGTAATTTCTGTGCCCCATCCCCAATGTTGAAGTCACGCACAATGTGTTCTTGATTTGTAGAAAACACATTTTGTGTCAATCGAGGTGAAAGTACTAAGACGAAAACATCAATGTAGCTGGGGTTTCACTGAGAAGGCCAGAAGAAAACGAGCTGTTTGGTGTGCATGTTTCCTTTGTCCAATATTGATGTTTTCATTGTTGAAGTTGCAGTGGAAGTTGGAAGAACTTAATTGTTTTGTGCCGTTGCCATTTAAGTGTGTGCCCCATTGTCACTCACAATGACTAGACCAAATCATTGAACTCATGGAAAGGTCCATTTCGTGTGTGCGTCAATCTAAACATATGGAGTCTTTGCCAAGGTCTATCAGGCCATTGCCAAGGGTGAAGAGGTGCCTTGAGAGGATCTGGTTGAGTTGAAGCACAGCCGTGACAACCTTTGGTGATTGTCTCAATATCACTATCCAGACCGGGCCACCAGAAATAACTACGAGATATGTTTTTCATTTTTACTATTCCAAGGTGACCTTCATGAAGCATGTGTAGTATCTTGGTTCTTAGTTTGTCTGGAACAATGAGTCGGGGTAGCCCCAGAGTAGGCAATTTTGTTGAACTACAAGTTCATGGCGTTTGTTAAAGTACGGTTTTACATCTTCTTCCATTTGAGTTGGCCAATTATCGGTTTGAACGTAGTCTATTATTTTGGCAATACTAGTGTCGTGGCGAGATTCCTTTGCAACAGATGTAGTGCTTACTGGAAGGGAGTCCATAATTTCAGTGTAGAAGATACCATCTGCTTTTCTGATTCTTCCGTGGAACTGGATACTGGAAGAGGCAATCAAGATAGACTGTCAGCATTATCGTTAGCCTTCGAATTACGATATTCGATGGCGTAATGAAAGCCTGATAGATATAGAGCGTATCGTTGCTGGCGGGCAGCCGACATGGCTGGAATTGCTCTAGTTGGGCTAAAGATAAATTTCAACGGCTGATGGTCGGTGATCAATGTAAAGTGTTTTCCACATACGTAGTTGAAAAATCTTTTGACACCCCATACAATGGAGAGTGCTTCTTTATCAAGCTGTGAGTAGTTCTGCTCGGCAGTATTCAGGGTACGAGATGCGTATGCTATTGGCCTTTCTTCTCCTTTTGAGGTTATGTGGGACAAGACGGCTCCGATGCCGTATGGGGATGCATCTGTAGCTAGTCTGAGGGTAGCTCTGGATTGAATCTTATCAATACCTTTTCTGAAGCTATCATTTCTTTTATTTCAGTGAAGGCAGTTTCGCAGGTGTTTGTCCATAGGAAATGCTTGTTGTTTTGCAGCTGTTCATACAACGGTTTGGCAATGTTAGCTATGTTGTCTAACCATTTATGATAGTAGTTAACCAGTCCTAAGAATAATCTCAGTTGTGTTTTATTCGTTGGCTGAGGCGCCTGGATGATGGCCTGTATTTTATCATCAGTTTTGTGAATGCCATTCCGAGTGATCTTTATGCCGCAGAAAATAACTTTTTCCTGAAAAAACTTGCATTTATCAAGATTTACTTTGATGCCATATTGTTGGAGCCTGTGTAAGACTTTATGTAAATTTTCGTAATGTTCTTCGTCGGATTCCCCAGTCAGGATTATATCATCTTGGTTGCATGGTATCCCGGAGACTCCTTGGAGTACGATGTCCATTGTCTTTTGCCATATTGCAGGTGATGACGATATGCCGAAAGGCAAGCGATTATATGTGTACAATCCTTTGCTTGTGTTGATGGTGGTAATTTTTCGAGAGGCGTCATCAAGAGGCAGTTGGAGATAAGCTTGTCGGAGATCGATCTTGGAGTATGTTTGACCTTGCTCCAAAATAGCCAACATGTCATCCATTTTTGGCATTGTGTATTGTTCGGTATTCAGAACCGGGTTAACTGTCACTTTATAATCCCCACAAATTCTTACGCTGCCATTGGCTTTTATCACTGGAACGATGGGAGTTGCCCAATCGGATGTGGTGACTTTAGTTATAATACCCTGTTGCTCTAAGTTGTCTAATTCTTGTTTGACCTTGGCTCTGAAAGCATATGGAACTGAGCGTGCTTTGCAAAATTTGGGTATGGCACCATCTTTGACGTGTAATGTGCCATTGAGTCCTTTGACCGTTCAATACCATCGGAGAAAACGTCCGAAAACTCTGTCAGTAGTTTATCAATGGTTTGTTTGGGAGCAATATGATGTATACTGTGCCAGTCAAGCTGCAGCTCTGATAACCAGTCACGTCCCAGGATAGGGTTACTCCCCTTTTCAAGAATGAGGAGAGGTAGTTGTTTATTGTTTATTTTGGTTTTTGAGTTTTACGTTGACCGATATTTGTCCCAGAGGATGTATAATTTCGTTGGTGTACGTTTTAAGACGAACCTCGGTTTTGTCTAGTTGTGGCATTTTATTGAATATGCTTTGATAGTCATGTTTGGTCATGACTGATAAGGCTGAGCCTGTGTCAAGCTCCATTTGTGTGTTGACGTCATCAATTTTGAGATTAACCGTTATTTTGGGGTTCTGCCTTTCAAGTTGTACATTTCTAGAACAAAATTGTCTTCATCGAGCTCGTGAACTGGTTTAGGGTTTGTTGGGGGTTTCCGTGCTGTGTTCCTATATCCGCCGTCAAAGCTGTTTGACTTGCAGACCGTTTGAATGTGTCCTGTTTTGGAGCAACGATTGCATATAGCATCCCTGAGATAACAATCGGATCTGTTATGATTGGTTTTGCCACAAGACTGACATGGTGGGTAATGTGTTTTCTTGCTGGCATATTGCGGTCGTGTTGCATATTGCGGTCGTGTAGTCCTAGCATGAATCTTATGTACTGCAGAGGGGTTGTCATTGTTATGGATCTCTGCAGCATCTCTTTGCGCAGTTTCCATTGCTAGTGCTAACGCAGTTGCCCCTTCAAGGTTAAGGTTATGTTCTTGTAAGAGTCGCTTTTGAATGAATTCATCCTTAAGTCCACAGACAAATCTATCTCTGATTGATGTTTTCAAATTGTTTCGAAGTTACAGAACTCGGAGAGCTGTTTTATTGAGTTCAGTATATTACAAAGTTTGTCAAACAATCCATTGTGTCCTTAAAAGCATTTCTCGTATCCGAAATGTGTTAGACCAAGAAACATGTAAAATGCTTGTCCATGCCCTTGTCACAAGTCGTCTTGACTACTGTAATTTAGTGTAATTCTCTTCTTTATAGGTTGTTAAAGGCTTCCATTCATCGATTACAATTACTTCAAAATAAAGCAGCAAGAATTGTAACTAAAACCAAAAATCTTAACACATCACTGCTGTTTCGTGCTCTCTACATTGGCTCCCAGTAGAGAGGAGAATCGTATATAAGATAGCATGTCTCACTTTCAACTGCATTCATGACATTGCCCCAGACTATCTAAAATATCTCCTTAAAGTTCACCACCCCAATCGTCTGCTTGGATCATCACAATCTTTGCAACTTAAAAGAAGCGTCCCTAAGACAAAATTTCTCGAACGTTCTTTCACCTTTTCGGCCCCAGCTATATGGAATTCTTTTTCAGGTAAAACTAGAAATTGTACAACCCTTCCTTCCTTTAAACAGTCTGAGTCACTTAAAACAGAGTTGTTCCGCTTCACTTTCGACACATAATATTTAACTTATTGGCATTTTCTAAAACCTGTGTTTAGTGTTTTATTGATGTATGGTATCTTTAACACTGTCATGTATATGTAATTATTCTTAGATCTCTTTGACTTCTTTAACTATTAATTTACTTTTATATACGGAGACTTTTAAAACTGACTTTTCGACCTATCATGGGGTGTGAGGGTTTGGCACCTGCAATGTGTGTGCGCGCGCACGCGTGTATAGGGCCATCTTGTATTTAGCACATCGTCATTTTTAGATACTGTTCATCTTAATTGTAACATTAGTAACAATGTTTCGTGTATGTAGATGTCTTGATTTTATAGTAATTTTAAATATTGAGTACATTATGTAAGTTATTATATGATGTACATGTATGTCTTAGCCTTTGTAAAGTGCACCTGAGTATGATGACCCTCATGGATAGGGGCGCTATATAAAATTTTGCATTATTATAGTACACACTTTCTTGTATCCCCTGTACTGTGACATTGAGACAACAGCTAACAATATGCATTTATTATAACATTCAGTAGCTTCTATACTTATTTCTACCTTGTGAATGAAATATAAGATTGAGAATCAATAAGTGTACAATGTTTGCAGAAAATGTTTGATAACGAAATAAAATTATGATCTTATTGCATTCAATATCTTTGTTATACAGCTGAGCTTTAATGGGGAGGGAGATGTGAAAGAGAGACAGACAGAGAGAGAGAGACAGAGAGAGACAGAGAGAGAGAGAGAGAGACAAAACAGAGAGAGGAAGAAAGAGAGTAAGAATAAATACACATACTAACACACACACACATTTTTCAATGGGGTTATAATCATTTTTATTTGATTTACCCACATCCACAACTGAGGTGATCTCGGGATTTTGGTAGGATTTTTAATTTTCCCCGTACTGTCCTATAAACTGTAAACAGCCAGGGATCTTAAATGTGCATAGAGTGCTGTGATCTGCACACTGGACCTATTTTATCGTCCGTCTCCCATAGGACTAGGTGTTGATCCACCTACCTGGACCAGAGGGAATAGATTTTGCTTGAAACTTGAAAAAACAAGAAACTTTTCAACTGTCGACTAGAACCCACAACCTGTTTGGTTGAGAGACCTTGCCTCTGGACTACCGAGTGCCCTCTGTCCACGACAAATTAGTCGCACACCGTTACGCAATACTTGTAATGCAATGCGTGGTGTTTGCAAACTTGACGTCACTTCATCACTTGTCTCCCTACCACATACCATTACAGGGCTACTTATAAGTCCCACTTCGCCAAGTAAAGAAGACTTTTGCTTACTTGTATTGAAAAACAAAAATGATTGTCACTCGGACGTTATGATAAGAATGGTGCCAAGATGTCAGTTTTTGGGGTATGCCCTCGATGTGGCCGGCCAAGATCTTTTCACACACCCCTGCCCAGCGATTGGTGTGAACTTTGCCCTTGCGTATAAGGACCATCGTGACTAAGCTCAATTGAGATTGGAATGTGAACTTTTCATTTGATTGGCTTTCAGTCTTTATTGATTAGCCAATAAACCTGCAATATACTTGACCAACAGATAGCAACTTCTTTGCTTATTCAACACATGCCCTCTGCGAAGACACACATTTACATGAAGTGTAATTTGATTGGTCCTCCCATTTCAGTACTATTTAATTGAGTGAATGTGTAATAGTACTAACAATGACAAAGAGAAACAGACAGATAATCACAGAGAGTGAGGGGGGTGGGGAGGGGTGGGGGAGACAGCTAAAAGGCTTAGAGGAGGGCCCACAACATTTGGATTTTTGATTAATCAACAAAAGCAATCTTTACCACAACACATTTAGATTTTTGATTAATCAACAAAAGCAATTTTTACCAGAACATATTTGGATTCTTGATTATCAACAAAAGCAATTTTTACCAGAACATATAAATTTGGATTCTTGATTATCAACAAAAGCAATCTTCACCACAACATATTTGGATTCTTGATTAATCAACAAAAGCAATTCTTACCACAACATTTTGGGATTCTTGATTAATCAACAAAAGCAATTCTTACCACATTTTTTTTATTCTTGATTAATCAACAAAAGCAATTCTTACCACAACTTATTTGGATTCTTGATTAATCAACAAAAGCAATTCTTACCACAATACTTTTAGATTCTTGATTAATCAACAAAAGCAATTCTTACCACAACATTTTTAGATTCTTGATTAATCAACAAAAGCAATTCTTACCACAACACTTTTAGATTCATACTTAATCAACAAAAGCAATTTTTACCACAACATTGTTAGATTTTTGATTAATCAACAAAAGCAATTCTTACAACACTTTCACTTTTAGATTCTTGATTAATCAACAAAAGCAATTCTTACCACAATACTTTTAGATTCTTGATTTATCAACAAAAGCAATTCTTACCACAACACTTTTAGATTCTTGATTAATCAACAAAAGCAATTCTTATCACAACACTTTTAGATTCTTGATTAATCAACAAAAGCAATTCTTATCACAACATTTTTAGATTCTTGATTAATCAACAAAAGCAATTCTTATCACAGATTTTTTAGATTCTTGATAAATCAACAAAAGCAATTCTATTTATCACAAGACTAGCCTCTATTTAACACAATACTAGCCTCTATTTAACACAAGACTAGCCTCTATTTAGCACAAGGCTAGCCTCTATTTAAGATAAGAAGAATATTTATATTAGCCTTCCCTCAGAAGAGCTCAAGGCGCATTACAAACAAAATGATTACACAGGCATGGCATGCTATGGCTAAAACATTTTACATAAAACAGATGCATCAATAAAAAATAGTATCACAATCAATTCAGTAAAAGCACGTAATTCAATAAAATTCATCTAAATATGTTGGAGAAGTAGTGGGTCTTCAAGCGAGATTTAACACAAGACTAGCCTCTATTTAACACAAGACTAGCCTCTATTTAACACTAGACTAGCCTCTATTTAACACAAGACCAGCCTCTAAATAGCACAAGACTAGCCTCTAAATAGCACAAGACCAGTTGACTAACCTCTATTTGTCATAAAATAGCAGCAGTCTGATATTTCAAAACAAATCAGTTTTTTTCTAAAACATAAATTAAAAAGGATCTTCATCCTCTTATCCTGTATGATAACCAACTTGTCTTGATTATCTGTGATCTCTAATTTTACGCCAAAGAATCCCTACTGAGCTTTAATACAATGGGTATGATGAGTGAGAGTGGTGGTCAGTCCAGTTACTATTTGAGTTGTGCTTTAGTGTTTTAGTGCTTTAGGCTTTAGCTTTACTGTTGGCTGAATATTGCTGTTTTAAAACCGTCATCAATTGGTTTGTGTATGATGTCTTTGTCTAAGTTGTTCCGATCCATAGGTACAAAAAAAAACAAGTTTTATATTTGTTATGTTCTGTTTTGGCATGGGGTATTTTAACTGCTCTTGAGTTGGTCCTAGACTGTCTTTTGATGATATTTATTGATACACAATTGGCAAGTTTATTTATCTGGTTGCATGAGTCGTTTCCCTTGGTGAAAACTAATGAAGTTAGCAGCTGGTATCTGTCCCTTGAGTATTACTATTACTGTCAGCGTGTATGATTTTGAATTCAACCACTTCCATTACTTCCAATGGAAACCCCTGCGCCTGTTGGACTGGAACGTCCCAGTGTAATACTGGTGGCGATGCAACAAGAATTCCATGAGATTTCTCGTAGAGTAATAACGGTCAGCGAATATGTGATGACTCTTGCTGAGAGGACTGAGTAGGGTTTGAAACACCTTGAAAGCTGACTCACCGTTAGGGTCACCTTTGGGATCATAGGCAGTTTCAGTGCCAAAATACCCAAGAAGGTTTTACGTGTAACCAGTTGTAATATAATGCGTGTTTGTAATATACGTGTAACCACTTGTAATATACGTGTAACCAGTTGTAATATACGTGTAACCACTTGTAATATAACCAGTTGTAATGTAACCACTTGTAATATACGTGTAACCACTTGTAATATACGTGTAACTAGTCGAACTGTCACACAAACCAAACATTTTTATGCAGAATTTTTCGGCTTGCTTGAGTTGTACTGCCTATATTTGAAGATCCTTTCCAGCCCACTACCATTTCGTCTATTGACACATTCTGAAAAGGATAAAATGCTGATTGGAAGTTTGTAACAAGAGCAGTCATAAATAGCTGAATCTTTTCACTGCTAGCAGCTTCTGTGTCGGTACAAAGCAGCATTGTGAAGTGGATGGCTTTGAATCTGTCTCTTGTCATGGCATGATGATACCAGGATGTATGCTGGTACTTGGGTGTGATAGCCCAGTAATCCCTGTATCGTGGTTTATCCAGTATTGCCATCGAAATGAGCAGGGCAAAGTAGACCATCATGTCACTGTCAGTCTGGTCGACATCTGTCCAACTACCGTAAACTGAGCGTTTTCATGCCGGTGTATTCACGGTGACCTTATACTTTGCATATCGATTTATGCTTCTATTTCTAATCAGTTCATCAATAATGTCATCTGTGTAGGGAGGCAAAGAAATGGTCTAAAGCTGAACTTTCCTCATTTAGTGCTGCTTCAGTGCTTGCTGCTTGCACACCATATCCATTTGGAGGGTTGAAACTAAAGTTGTTTTCAGTCTCACCTCTATCCACTACTTCCCATCTATCTGTTGGTGGAGGCCGTCGTACAACAGATCTAGGCCTATTAGTTGTTCCCTAGTGTAGTTGCTAGTCCTGATGTAGAAGTAGAAGGTCCATTGATGGGAGATCTAGATCTAGACCTTACAGATCTAACTCTAATGGAGTCACTGCCGTCGTGACTAGAATCTGTAGATCTAGATCTAGATCTAATTCATCACTGTCATTATCACTAACATCACTGTCGACGATATTTAAGAACAAGTCGATAACTTCTTGGCGAGTGCAACGTCTTATGTGAGGCAGCCATGGCTTTGTCCGTCAAGAAAGGCTTTCTTCAATCGAAATCTGTGCTACTCTTTGTTTACATCACAATTTCCCCAATTTAGAGATCCCTCTAGGACCTAATGCTTCAAAAGGAAAGCAGAATCATCGTAGAAGATTAGAAGATCGTATTGAAGAAATTTCATGTTTTTATTAATTAATTACTGTTGTAGAGGCATAAATAATAGCATATGTCTACCGGCCGCAGTGTGTGGCCGCTCGGCCATTGTGTCAAAACCATCGGCCGCAGCGGGCTCAAAGAGTTACTCAATCCACCATAAGAAGTGGTGATCTCAGGGTGAATAAAGAAAGTGAAAACAGCAAAATAAAAGATGACTGGAAGAATGAAAGGAAAGAAGTAGGATTTACCAGAAGCACCCGCCAACTGCCCATTGTTCTTTCCACTTATTTGTCATTGTAGTTTGAGATAACAATCTGAGAAAACAAACATGTTAAACACATGCAATGGAACAGGAAACACAGAAGAAGGTGGTATGTTGCATAAGACTTTATTTCGTGACATGCAATGTACTATTTACTATATAAAAGTTTAAAACTAAAAGCAAGGCAACAGATTCTTCGCTGATTTTGAATCTAGTTCTGTGAATAAAACAAAAATAAAAATTAGGAATAAAATGACATCTTGCTGCTATTGAGATACCAATGTTGATGGGAAACATCTGTGACTTTTTCTAATCATAGTAAAGAAAGGTTACAGGGTGGAGGTCCCTATATTAAAAGCATTAGTCGTGTAAAATGACAAATAATATTCACAATCACATTGCTATTTTACAGTGTGAACAATATCTGATGTGACTCAGTAATAATAGGAGTCAATAGCCAACAGCTGAATCCTAATCCTATGCTCATCGCAAAGTAGTAAAATTGAATATTTGAAAAAATATCCTAGTACACCATTTTATTATGATTGTCAATAATTATTTAAATATCATGTTAACTAATTCTTGACGACTGCAGATATCATTGGTATATAATAATACATTACACAATAGTGGTCACCTTGAAAAAGATGTCTTATATTCTTGCATAATTCTTCCAATAAAATTGACTTTAAAATATTGTTACATGAAAAGTCAGAACAGCATTAATGTTTTGTTACACGATTTCCTGTTTGAACATCATTCTTCCCGTTGTGAACAAAAGTGGTGCATCCCAATTTGCCATTCACTAGTCAATCAAATTCTTCCCGTTGTGAACAAAAGTGGTGCATCCCAATTTGCCATTCACTAGTCAATCAAATTCTTCCCGTTGTGAACAAAAGTGGTGCATCCCAATTTGCCATTCACTAGTCAATCAAATTCTTCCCGTTGTGAACAAAAGTGGTGCATCCCAATTTGCCATTCACTAGTCAATCAAATTCTTCCGCCTGTGAAGAAAAGTATCCACGTTCCAGTCATTGGTCTCCATCAGGTCAGAGCCGTTGTACACAAACAATGCCGCCATGTTGTCACCGTAATCAAGGTCAGGCAAAAGCTGGAGGAGGAGAACATCAATTTATTCATTCAAATCTTTCATCTCATAGTTTGGAATCTTTCTTCCTAAAAGTTCTTATGAAGAAAAAAAAATCCTTTTTAACTCATTACAGTTTACCAATCTGAAAAACGGCTGCACGCTAGACAGCCCGCTTTATGCTTTCATAATTTCACTGACCTATTGCATTGGTATCGCTTTATGCCTTCACAATTTCATTGACCTATTGCATTGGTATCGCTTTATGCCTTCATAATTCTACTGACCTATTGCATTGGCATTCGCTTTATGCCTTCATAATTTCACTAACCTATTGCATTGGTATCGCTTTTTATGCCTTCACAATTTCACTGACCTATTGCATTGGTATCGCTTTATGCCTTCACAATTTCACTGACCTATTGCATTGGTATCGCTTTATGCCTTCACAATTTCACTGACCCATTGCATTGGTATCACTTTATGCCTTCACAATTTCACTGACCTATTGCATTGGTATCGCTTTATACCTTCACAATTTCACTAACCTATTGCATTGGTATCGCTTTATGTCTTCATAATTTCATTGACCGATTGCATTGGTATCGCTTTATGCCTTCATAATTCTACTGACCTATTGCATTGGCATTAGCTTTATGCCGTCATAATTTAAACTAACCTATTGCATTGGCATTCGCTTTATGCTTTCTTAATTTCACTGACCTATTGCATTGGCATTCGCTTTATGCCTTCATAATTTCACTAACCTATTGCATTGGCAATCGCTTTATGCCTTCATAATTTCATTGACCTATTGCATTGGCATTCGCTTTATACCTTCACAATTTCACTGACCTACTGCATTGGCATTCACTTTATGCCTTCATAATTTCATTGACCTATTGCATTGGTATTCGCTTTATGCCTTCATAATTTCACTGACCTATTGCATTGGTATTTGTTTTATGCCTTCATAATTTCACTGACCTATTGCATTGGCATTCACTTTATGCCTTCACAATTTCACTGACCTATTGCATTGGCATTCACTTTATGCCTTCATAATTTCATTGACCTATTGCATTGGTATTCGCTTTATGCCTTCATAATTTCACTGACCTATTGCATTGGTATTTGTTTTATGCCTTCATAATTTCACTGACCTATTGCATTGGCATTCACTTTATGCCTTCATAATTTCATTGACCTATTGCATTGGCATTCGCTTTATGCCTTCATAATTCCACTGATCTATTGCATTGGCATTCGTTTTATGCCTTCATAATTTCACTAACCTATTGCATTGGCATTCGCTTTATGCCTTCATAATTTCACTAACCTATTGCATTGGCATTCGCTTTATGCCTTCATAACTTCACTGACCTATTGCATTGGCATTTGCTTTATGCCTTCATAACTTCACTGACCTATTGCATTGGCATTTGCTTTATGCCTTCATAACTTCACTGACCTATTGCATTGTCATTCGCTTTATGCCTTCATAACTTCACTGACCTATTGCATTGGCATTTGTTTTATGCCTTCACACGGGCGGTAGGTGGGCAATGCTGTAACTTTGACTCCTTTCCTTTTACTATTTCACTTATCTACTATCTCTTGCTGTTTCTTTTAATTCACAATGAAATTGTTTACTATTTCACTTATTTTCTATCTCTTACTGTTTCTTTTTAATTCACAATGAAATCGTTTACTATTTCACTTATCTACTTTCTCTTGCTGTTTCTTTTTAATTCACAATGAGATCACCAGATATAGGATGGGGTAAATTTCTATGAAATAATAATAATTCATAATTTATATAGCGTCTAAATCCATAACAATACGCTCAAAAGTGTTCTAGTGGAATGACAGTCTGACATGGAACATTACGATACAAAAGTAGGACAACAATGACAATGAAGTACATACCTAGATAATCGAAAATAATTATTAATACATCAAAAACACAAATACACACGTAAGCTATAACAATCACACATTCAACGTAGTGTATCAAATGCAGAATGAAGAAGTTCTGTTTTTAACAATCTTTTGAAGGAGTCGAGTAATTTAGAATTTTGTGTATAAAGTGACAGAGAGTTCTAGACAACGGGGTCAGAAAATGTATCTATAAAGCACAATTTAAACAATTTAGTTTTAACATTTTATCATCAAGTGATAAGACATTACAGGATCTAAGCTGCCGACTTGGACAATACAATAAACATCAATGAGTGATTTCAGATACTTAGGGGCATCATCATGAGGAATGCATTTAAAAACAATGAAACAAAAATGATGCCTTCACGTATGAGATGTTGTCAACTAAGGGCTTTATATCAAGTGAATTCCTGGATGATGTGAACTGTTGGCTTAGACCCAGAGTTGGCTATGAGTCTGTGAACAATTAAAGGGGTCAGTTCAATACTGTGCCTATGTCCATTTTCATGGAAAAATGAGACAGAGGAATAATAAAATCATGCTTCCTGAAAAATGTGAAAATCAAAAATTGATGAAAATTTTTACATCACGTTTACAGCTGTTTGAAACTTGGAATTCCCAAAGCCAACAGTGCCAAAGTCCATGGTTTTTGGCCTTTTTCTCTGAAACGTCATTGTGACTTTAGTACACTATTGAAATGACCCCCTCAATATGTCACTTTAAAATGAAGAATACAATAATGTAAAGATTTATACCTTTGGGGAGAGCAAAAAATACTGGGACGTACTCTTCTTGCACACTGTCTGGACAACAAGCTGAAAAATGGCTCTTTCGTTCTTAGGATCCATGCCCTGGAAAAATAGGACAGTTGTCACATTGTTTGACTGAATAGAAATTTAAAACATGGCTCTTTCGTTTTTAGGATCCATGCCCTGGACAAATAGGACAGTTGTCACATTGTTTGACTGAATAGAAATTTAAAACATGGCTCTTTTGTTCTTAGGATCCATGCCCTGGACAAATAGGACAGTTGTCACATTGTTTGACTGAATAGAAATTTAAAACATGGCTCTTTTGTTCTTAGGATCCATGCCCTGGACAAATAGGACAGTTGTTACATTGTTTGACTGAATAGAAATTTAAAACATGGCTCTTTTGTTCTTAGGATCCATGCCCTGGACAAATAGGACAGTTGTTACATTGTTTGACTGAATAGAAATTTAAAACATGGCTCTTTTTTTGTTCTTAGGATCCATGCCCTGGAAAAATAGGGCGGTCACATTGTTTGACTGAATAGAATAAAATAAAACAAGAAGATTGAGAGACTTTCTTCTTCTTTTTTCTTCAGGAGGTCATAATTTTACTCTTGTCACTAGTTGACTTTGAGAACACGATTATTTCAAATCCAAAAAAATTGATTTCCCTGAGATGAACAGTAGTGTCACCAAATAACTAGGACTCCTGAATTGGGAAACGTTGGCAACTCACTAAGATTGGTCATGACACGCCATATTCTTACCTGAGAAGTTGCTATCCCTAAACACCATTTTTTTAGCAGCTATACACCAGAACAAGGTCTAACAACCTAGGTGTACATCGCTGGAGGTTGTGCCCGTTGTTAGACCTCGTTATAAGCCTTAGCACAAGCGCAGTTCCAGAATGGAATTAGTTTCCAGCTAGCATTACAAACACTCAGACCACTGAACACCTTAAACAACTTCTACACAATTGGACAAGATCCCTCCGTTTTCTTCTGTATTTTAGAGAGCGGAGTCCGAAGAAATTTCAATCTTTCACCATATGACACATTACCATGTTCTTATTTTCTTGATAACATTGTCGCCCCGTCTCTGTACTTTTTCTAAAAGAACTGATTGCTGTTTAAATAAAGGGCTCTATATAAATATTCCATATTCCAGTATAGATCTAATAACAGTTTTATATAGTGGTAGAAACATGTTAATATCCTGATATGAAAAAAATATTTGATATGGAGCTCTACAATTTAAAATATTTGTATGACTGAATGTGCATTGTCCTGATTGATTATTGCAGGTTCAATCATTTTTAAAACTCCATGATTGTATCAAGATGTATGGGGCCTTTAAAGGTTAAATTACCTATCTAACCTCTGACATCATACGACATGATATGATACTGAATTTGACTCATACATGAAATGTATTGAGTTTGTCTAAAATTGAGATGTACTGACTTTGATTTGATGTACTGACTTTGATTTGATGTACAGACTTTGATTGGATGTACAGACTTTGATTTGATGTACTGACTTTGATTGGATGTACTGACTTTGATTTGATGTATTGATTTGATTGGATGTACTGACTTTGATTGGATGTACTGACTTTGATTGGATGTACTGACTTTGATTTGATGTACTGACTTTGATTTGATGTACTGACTTTGATTTGATATACTGACTTTGATTTGATGTACACACTTTGATTTGATGTACTGACTTTGATTTGATGTACTGATTTTGATTGGATTTACTGACTTTGATTTGATATACAGACTTTGATTTGATGTACAGACTTTGATTTGATGTACTGACTTTGATTTGATGTACATACTTTGATTTGATGTACATACTTTGATTTGATGTACTGACTTTGATTGGATGTACTGAGTTTGATTTGATATACTGACTTTGATTTGATGTACTGACTTTGATTTGATGTACTGACTTTGATTTGATGTACTGACTTTGATTTGATGTACTGATTTTGATTGGATTTACTGACTTTGATTTGATATACAGACTTTGATTTGATGTACTGAGTTTGATTTGATGTACAGACTTTGATTTGATGTACTGACTTTGATTGGATGTACTGAGTTTGATTTGATATACTGACTTTGATTTGATGTACTGACTTTGATTGGATGTACTGAGTTTGATTGGATGTACAGACTTTGATTTGATGTACTGACTTTGATTTGATGTACTGAGTTTGATTTGATGTACTGACTTTGATTTGATGTACTGACTTTGATTTGATATACTGACTTTGATTTGATGTACTGACTTTGATTTGATGTACAGACTTTGATTTGATATACTGACTTTGATTTGATGTACTGACTTTGATTGGATGTACTGAGTTTGATTGGATGTACAGACTTTGATTTGATGTACTGATTTTGATTGGATTTACTGACTTTGATTTGATATACAGACTTTGATTTGATGTACTGAGTTTGATTTGATGTACAGACTTTGATTTGATGTACTGACTTTGATTGGATGTACTGAGTTTGATTTGATATATTGACTTTGATTTGATGTACTGACTTTGATTGGATGTACTGAGTTTGATTGGATGTACAGACTTTGATTTGATGTACTGACTTTGATTTGATGTACTGAGTTTGATTTGATGTACTGACTTTGATTTGATGTACTGACTTTGATTTGATGTACTGACTTTGATTTGATGTACTGACTTTGATTTGATGTACAGACTTTGATTTGATGTACTGACTTTGATTTGATGTACTGATTTTGATTGGATTTACTGACTTTGATTTGATATACAGACTTTGATTTGATGTACTGACTTTGATTGGATGTACTGAGTTTGATTTGATATACTGACTTTGATTTGATGTACTGACTTTGATTGGATGTACTGAGTTTGATTGGATGTACTGAGTTTGATTGGATGTACAGACTTTGATTTGATGTACTGACTTTGATTTGATGTACTGAGTTTGATTTGATGTACTAACTTTGATTGGATGCACTGACTTTGATTTGATGTACTGACTTTGATTTGATGTAAAGACTTTGATTTGATGTATTGACTTTGATTTGATGTACTGATTTTGATTGGATTTACTGACTTTGATTTGATATACAGACTTGGATTTGATGTACTGACTTTGATTTGATGTACTGATTTTGATTGGATTTACTGACTTTGATTTGATATACAGACTTTGATTTTATGTACTGAGTTTGATTTGATGTACATACTTTGATTTGATGTACAGACTATGATTTGATGTACTGACTTTGATTGGATGTACTGAGTTTGATTTGATATACTGACTTTGATTTGATGTACTGACTTTGATTGGATGTACTGAGTTTGATTGGATGTATTGACTTTGATTTGATGTACTGACTTTGATTTGATTTACTGACTTTGATTTGATATACAGACTTTGATTTGATGCACTGAGTTTGATTTGATGTACTGACTTTGATTGGATGTACTGACTTTGATTTGATGTACATACTTTGATTTGATGTACTGAGTTTGATTTGATGTACAAACTTTGATTTGATGTACTGACTTTGATTTGATGTACTGACTTTGATTTGATGTACTGACTTTGATTTGATGTACTGAGTTTGATTTGATGTACTGAGTTTGATTGGATGTACAGACTTTGATTTGATGTACTGACTTTGATTTGATGTACTGACTTTGATTTGATGTACTGACTTTGATTTGATGTACTGAGTTTGACAAAAAATTAGATGTCCTGAAACAAGCACAGAGGGGGCAGGAGAGGGAACGGGGAAAGGGGAGGATGGTATGGTTTCACAGATCCATGGATACATTTGTTTTCAAATTTTTTAGTGGATTTTGAATTAATTTCAAAAGCAACAATGTTTGATACAGGAGTTAAAATTAAACTTCCATTGAGATTCAGATATTCAATGAAAAAAACAAATCATTCAGGACAGCCATCGTCTAGCAATTCCAAAAATAATCTACAAGTTTAAATTTATCAACAGTCAAATGACGGAAAAATGAATAGATAAAATGCATACAAAAAAACACCTTTTGACCATATGGATGTTGTTAGAAGAACAGGGGCTTTGAATCAAGGAGAAAAGGGTTACATTTTTGCATACCTGATTAATTTCATCCACCACACGGAATGGACATTTAGACAACTCTTGGAGAGCCATCATGTAAAGAACTGTGGAGACACTTCTCTCTCCGCCACTCTGATGTTGGGCAGTTAATGCTCGCAGAATCTCCGAGTCTCTGAACTTCACTTTAATGCAAATTCCATACTTTTCATAATCCTCCTGAGGACGGCAAATGTAATGGACAGTGAATGGATCTATAGCTATGGAAGAAAGCTCAGATTAAAACAAAAACCAAAAATCCCCTCTCTTTAAAAAAAAACCCAGGACAAAGCACTGCAGGAAATTTTGAATAAGTTCTTGCACCCCCTACAAAGGTAATATCTTATATGGATATGTTCTCGCACCCCCTACAAAGGTAACATCTCATATAAATATGTTCTCGCACCCCCCACAAAGGTAACATCTCATATGAATATGTTCTCACACCCCTACAAAGGTAATATATCATATGAATGTTCTCAAGTACCCCCTACAAAGGTAATATCTCATATGAATATGTTCTCGCACCCCCACAAAGGTAACATCTCATATGAATATGTTCTCGCACCCCCCACAAAGGTAATATCTCATATGAATATATTCTCACCCCCACAAAGGTAATATCTCATATGAATATGTTCTCGCACCCCCCACAAAGGTAATATCTCATTATGAATATATTCTCGCACCCCCCACAAAGGTAATATCTCATATGAATATGTTCTCGCACCCCCCACAAAGGTAACATCTCATATGAATATGTTCTCGCACCCCCACAAAGGTAACATCTCATATGAATATGTTCTCGCACCCCCCACAAAGGTAACATCTCATATGAATATGTTCTCGCACCCCCACAAAGGTAACATTTCATATGAATATGTTCTCGTACCCCCTACAAAGGTAATATCTCATATGAATAAGAACAAGATAATCTAAATTAAATTTGAGCAAAAAACTTCTTTTAGCTAATCTTTGAATGACACTAAAGGCACAAAAGAAAAGAAAAAAAACTGCAATAACAAATTTAAATATGAACAAACAGTATACAAACAGTATACAAACAGTATACAAACATCAACCGTTTCATTCAATGTTAACTGTTAGCGTAAATTAAACAATATTAAAAAAAGTAAAAACAAAAAAACATTCAAAAACGTATAATTCAAATGTTACTAAATAGCCAAATTCAAGATTTGGCACGCTTTAAAAGCTTATCTGGCACCCTTTAAAAGCTTATCTGGCACCCCACAGCATCTCTGGATGGGAAACCCCTGATTGAAAGAGTAATTTCTTGCATCTCCTCTCAGCTACTCACCAGGTTTTCAGGGATGCTGAGTGAAACTTCCCCGCAACATTTGAGACAAGAAAGAAGTAACTGAAATTGGTGTTGATTTCATAATAAGATCAAGGAGAGGACCCAGCCATTTCTCCTTCATTTGAGATATATCGTCTTGATGAGTCTGTCGCCGAGATTCTTTGTCATGCAACATCTTTGTCCATTTTCTCTATCTCTGTTTGCCTTTCCTGGTACTCTGTTACAACCTGCATATGTAAGGAAAGGGTAGAGTTAGAAGAGATATGATGAAGCTGAGAACAAAGGGGAAAAGTTTGTAGGCATCTGGAACATGAACATAAACATAAAAATAGAAAACAGCAAAACAAACAAAAAACAAACAAACATTGAATTATTAACTTGAAATACAATCAGCAAATATTTGACATAATTATCTGAGGCAAGCCACATCCCCATATGAAATACAAAAAACTTCTTATTTTTGACATGATGAGCTGTAGCAAACCATATTTCCAAGTGAAGAATTTGTACACAAATATTTCATATTTTTGATACAACATAACCTGCACTGGCGAGTTTTGGACCAAAAGGTTGATTTGCATATTCGGGTAGAACGATCCTTTATCTACAAGTTCATGACAGAAAAATGTCCATATGAAGTATAATTTTTTTTAGACAAAATATTTTGTAGGCGAGAGTAGGTAAAAACAATAAAAATGTTGACGTAAATTACCCTAACACTGACTGAGAAAATGGTAGTAAAAAGCCGCTCTATATATGTTACCTCATATATATATATATATATATATATATATCTCTCTCTCTCTCTCTCTCTCTCTCTCTCTCTCTCTCTCTCTCTATGGTAAGCCACATCTCCATATAAAATACCAACATTTCATATTTATGACATAATGAGCTATGGTAAGCCACATCTCCATATAAATATCAACATTTCATATTTGACATAATGACCTATGGTAAGCCACATCTCCATATAAAATACCAACATTTCATATTTATGACATCATGAGCTGTAGTAAGCCACATATCCAAGTAAGATATGAATATTTCATAGCTGTCTATAGTTTCTGCTATAACTTGTTACTGTTACATTACGTTGGTTTGTACTCACACTCTCATCCACTTGAAACATAACATCTGCTCTCGCCTTCATACTGTGGATTTCTCGGTCTAATTCTTCAAGAACTGTGGGTGCATTATTAAACTCTTCCCCATATTCCACGCTTTAGACAGAAAAAAAAAATATGATCAAAAGCTTTGATAATGGTTATTCTTTTTGCATAAAAAATATTTCACATACATATTTTACAAAAGTAAATTAATCACTTTGCTTTATAAATTATCAAAATGTATTTCAAGTTTTAAAACGTGCAATTGAAAAGCCTTGGTTATAAATGTGTTTTTATATTTGAACGTTTTAAATTTTGACACGCTTATGTTTTCACCTGCGTATAAAGTTATTTGTTTTGCCAAGTTATTAATGGATTTCTTTAAAGATGATCTCATCCCAATCCATATCCAAAATTTTTAAAAATATATATATACTCACCACAATTAAAAAACGCACCACTATAATAAAGGCCATATTTTTTGTAGTGGCAAGGTAATGTTTTGTTATCCTAAATTTTCGCAAACTTCAAGATATGAACATCTACTCACGGCAGTTTTTGTGCTTATCTTGCGCAATGTAGATCACATGATAATTTGGACAAAAGAAATCACGTTTTTATACCAGGCATAAAAATATGTTGATGAAAACACACAAATTTTTGCACAGTAAATGTAAAGCATATTCAGAATTGAAAAAGCATCATTTTATTTCGTTACTTCGCTCATTGACACTGAAACAAGATGCCAGTTCTGAGTCATGACGAGCGTAATGTCACCATAGGACTTGTTCAAGGCGGCATGCCTTTCAAGGAAGTTGCCAGAAAAATAAATTGTCACCACACTTCAATCCCAACATTGTTGCAACGACATGATGCCAGCGGTAGTGTCCGACCTCGATAAGCGGAGCGGACAACCCACGAGTGACAACACAAGCACAGGACCGCCATATTGTGTTACTCCCTTGCGTAATCGGTTTCAAACAACATACCACACAGCCACCACCATTGTTGGTAATAAAGGCCAAGTGTACCCAAATACCGTCTGCAACAGATTACGGAATGCGGGATTAAACTGTCACCGACCATACATGGACCCTCTTCTAAACTTTCGGCCGTGCCAGCGTCGACTAGCTTGGGCCCGCCAGCATCCAAATAATGATTGGATGTCACTGGAATTCAGTTCTCTTCTCAGATGAAAGCCGATTTATCGTTTCCACCCTGATGGGTGTGTTTTGAGTTTGGAGACGACGAGAGAGCGATTTGCTTAATACGGTGTCATGAAGCGGGATAGATAGAGAGGAGACAGTGTTCTCGTGTGGGGAGATATCAACTGCCATCATCAGACACCTCTACACGTGCTTAGAGAACCGGTTTCCGCCCAGGTGCACCAAAATAAAATCATTATACCAATTTTCATACCGACTTTCCAAGTGCATCAAAACCTCGTTTTCCAGCAGGGCAACGCTCGGCCCCACACTGCCCGTACCACGATGGACGTTATTCGGCAACAGAACTTTGACTTGTTGGACTGGACTGGCCCCCATATTTACTGGATATGTTGCCCTTAGAACATCTCTAGGATGAGCTTGAACGCTGCACATACAGCAATCAGAACAACACTATCTGTGAATTGGAACACGCTCTGCAGGAGGAATGGCAAGCTATCCCGCAGAGATTCAAACAGAGATTCGTCGGGTCCATGAGGAGGAGGATTCAAACTTGTTTACATTCAAAGAGAGGGCCACATAAGTTATTAAATGCATTCAATGTGAGTTGATAATTTATTGAAAAGTTCATCATTTCCCATTTTTGTATGGCGTTTTAATAAATATTTTTTGATTGAAGATTCTTTGTCTTTGTGTTAGTTTACTCTTATCCAAATGCACTTTAACTCAATCCCACTAAGCCCCACTCCTGAATCTACCCCCTGTACCTAACACAAAAATAACTCTTCCACAATTTTGACAAACTTTTTAAAAATCACTACAGACAGGCACCCAGACATGATAAAAATATGAAATAAACTGCAAAAAATTCCTAGAAGACTAAAGTTTTATTTCCATATAAAAATAAGAGTTGAAAAAAAATTACTTGCTAAAAAAATTTCAAACTGACCAAAAGCGAAAGAAATCAAGAAAGACCACAAGAAGCCTTACAGGTAAGTCCAATTAGCACAATCCAGAGGAGGGAATCAATAATATAATAATACACAAAGTTCATAAACAGTCCAGTCAATGTCAATAAATCCAAGAATGAATAAAAATATCCCCCCTGCCCCAAAAATCTCATCAATCACACATGCACAATTATATTTATAATCTATCGATTACAAAAGCGAAAAAAACTTAAGTCCACAAGAACACAATCCAGAAAAGGAATCATTAATTTATATATATAATAGTACTAAGTTCAAACAGTCCAGGCCACAGTCAATAAATCCATTAATGAATAAATATAATATCTTATATCCCCCCACCTCATCAAAGTGAATAACCCTAGGCCTTTCTGCGTTGTTTAGATCATCAACGTCGTCCATTCAAGATCATGATGTAGATCTACTTCTCCTTCACCACTCCCCTCGTCCTCCTCATCATCTTCGTCGTTTCTCAGCTACGAGATCGGCATCAATGTCCGGTAGATCTACATTATCTTCATCTTCTTCATCTAAATTCAAAGTTAAAGGATTATAATCGTGACCGTGTAGGTCTCAGTCATCCGTTACATTACGGAACAAATTCAACGGGTGGTCCATTGTAAAAGCGCTAGGTCGATTTTGGTAGAAAAAAAATTGCGTGTAAATTCAAGCGAGATAACCGCAATGAAGCAACGTAGAAACGAAAGGAAAAGCCCTAAAAATACCCGGATATGGCACCTACAACGGAAATCTCGTGAAATTATAATTGAACGAGATTTCTGTATTTATAAAGGTTTGAAATAACGAGCGAAAGTGCTACGTCACCGGGCGACTATGGGCGATCTAGGTAGCATGGCTCTAGCCGAACGGGCGACTACGGGTGCTGTAGGTGGGATTGAGTTAAGAAAAACATTGCTTTTTAATGTGAACGAAAATATAGAAATACTTTTAACGATTTTTAAACTTGCCTGTTTCAAATACAAAGAGGAGTAATCCAGTGGTGCGTTTTTAGTTTCATAACATATCTATCATTTATATAAAACCTGTCTGACATATATATCATTTATATAACATATCTACCATTTATATAACATATCTACCATTTATATAACATATTATCAATAACATATTATCATTTATATAACATATTATCGTTTATATAACATATTATCATTTATAGAACATATTATCATTTATAGAACATACCTATTATTCATATAACATCTATTATTTATATAACATATCTATCATTCATACAAAAATCTATCAGCTATATAAGAAATCAATCCTTTATATAATATATCTATAAGTTGTATAACATTTATACCATTTATATAGTATGGTCTATAATTTCCCGAGATGACCTTAATTGTAGATGTGGGTAAATCAAATCAAATAAATTCTACCATTAACATAACATATCCATCCTTTATGGAGTTGAGAAGTTATTTGGTGAGCCTGCACTTGTGTGAGGATTAGGACTGTAATTCATATTTTTATCTTTTTTTTTCATCTCTTAAGTTTTCCTCTCTACCATTTTCATTTTTCCCCCCTATTTTGTGTGTGTGTGTGTGTGTGTGTGTTATATTCCAAATGAAACATAGATTTACTAAACAAACAAACAATTGAATGTCAATACCTGTGTAAGTGCAACCTCCAAATTATCGTTAAGTTCTATTTGAACAATTCTCTTAGCTTCTATCAGCTTTTGTCTTGCTTGTGTTTTTTTCACTTCGGAAACTTGTTCTTTTAAATCCTCAACTTCTTTCTGTTGAGATAAAAAAAATAATAATTTTAAAAAGCAGAAAAAAGAAATCAAAATAAAATTCAATCAGAGAAAAAAATTTACAAAAAACAAAAAAGAAAACCGATATTGGTGAAATATTTCTTCTAAAAGACCAGAGATGAGGAAAACTACACATCTTTTAACAGAACATAAACAAAATTTACATCTTAACAAACAATATCATCAGCAACTTGTGATTTAAATTAAAACCTCAATAATTACCAAAGAGAAGGTTAACGTTTCTATCTTTCGTTCATTGAAACCTATCTTATCCACCATATGCAGTAATCTCAGGAAATAACCAGATGAAAGACATGTCAAAGTGAATAAGACCTCAATGAAATACCTGCAACAGCCCACAAATAATTGAACAATAACATCATCAAAAAGATGTTTAATAGGGAAAAATTCTATAAAGCAAAGGCAGCAAAATAAGTAGATAAAAGAAAGAGAACTTTTTGTTTTATTTACTGACCATCTGTTCAAGTTAGCTTAAAAACAGCTGCTTGATTTAAGTAAATTAATAACCTTCAAACATAAAACATTCTCTGCACCAGACAGTTATAGTCAAATTCTATTGCTTAATGAAATCAATCCATATGCTTTAAATTTCAAATTTCGAAAAGTAACTATTTATCTTACTTTGCTTTTTTGGAGTTTTCCTTTAACAACACTATAATGATTACCTCCAACAACTGAAACCTTTGCCGGGCATTTCACAAAAGGTCAACTTCTATGACTTTGACCTTGCCAATGTGTTCAACCAGGTGCAAACTGCTACGTACACGTGCTTTGCCAGCGCTATGCACTCCTGTAACACAAACAAACAGTAAGATAAAAACAAACTACCTCCAAGGTTAAGGATAAAGCTACCAAAACTACAAACTTGGCATATCAAAATTGATTAATATTTTTATTTGTATCCTAAGCCTATTAAATCTACAACCTCGGCATATCAAAATTGATTAATATTTTTATTTGTATCCTAAACTATTGAATCTACAACCTCGGCATATCAAAGTGAATTAAAATTTCTATTTGAATCCTCTACCAAACTACAACCTCGGCATTTCAAAGTGAATTTAAATTGCTATTTACATCCTCTACCACCAATTACAACCTCGGCATATCCAAAGTGAATTTAAATTTCTATTTACATCCTCTACTACCACAATCTTGGCATATCAAGTGAATTTAAATTGCTATTTACATCCTCTACCACCAATTACAACCTGGGCATTTCAAAGTGAATTTAAATTGCTATTTCTATCTTTACAATCGGCATCTACCACCACAATCTTGGCATATCAAAGTGAATTAAAAATTTCTATTTAAATCCTCTACCACCACAATCTTGGCATATCAAAGTGAATTAAAAATTTCTATTTAAATCCTCTACCACCAAATCTTGGCATATCAAAGTGAATTAAAAATTTCTATTTAAATCCTCTACCACCACAATCTTGGCATATCAAAGTGAATTAAAAATTTCTATTTAAATCCTTGTATATCAAAGTAAAAATTTCTATTCAATCTCTAACTACAACCTTGGCATATCAAAAGTGAATTAAAAATTTCTATTTAAATCCTCTACCACCACAATCTTGGCATATCAAAGTGAATTAAAAATTTCTACCCAAATCCTCTACCACCACAATCTTGGCATATCAAAGTGAATTAAAAATTTCTATTTAAATACTCTACCACCACAATCTTGGCATATCAAAGTGAATTAAAAATTTCTATTTAAATCCTCTACCACCAACTACAACCTTGGCATATCAAAGTGAATTAAAAATTTCTATTTAAATCCTCTACCACCACAATCTTGGCATATCAAAGTGAATTAAAAATTTCTATTTAAATCCTCTACCACCACAATCTTGGCATATCAAAGTGAATTAAAAATTTCTATTTAAATACTCTACCACCACAATCTTGGCATATCAAAGTGAATTAAAAATTTCTATTTAAATACTCTACCAACACAATCTTGGCATATCAAAGTGAATTAAAATTTCTATTTAAATCCTCTACGACCAACTACAACCTTGGCATATCAAAGTGAATTAAAAATTTCTATTTAAATCCTCTATCACCACAATCTTGGCATATCAAAGTGGATTAATAAATGTTATTTGAATTTTAGCGTGTCAAAACTAAAACTCAACACATGAAAGAAGATTTTAAAATTTTAATTGAATCCTAAACTATCAAAACTTTAAACTTGGCATATTAAAAAAGATTTTAATATAAAATTTAATCCAGAGTAATGTAGATCAGTTTGTCACCTAAAGATATAAATTAAGGCTGTGATTGAAAATACTATTTTTTTATACAATACCCTCAGCAGCCAACTTAAATTTTTTTAAATATTTCTATAATTGTAAATCCCTAAACTTTAAGCCACAAATAAAAATTCAACAAAAGATCAGTCAGATTCATACTTTGATGCACCACCAATAAGATTTAAACAAAAGTAATGAAATTCACACTTGTATATTCTACAAACAAACCTCTAGCTTGAAATGATTAGATGCCTCGAAGCTCTAGCTTGAAATGATTAGATGCCTCGAAACTCTAGCTTGAAATGATTAGATGCCTCGAAACTCTAGCTTGAAATGATTAGATGCCTCAAAGCTCTAGCTTGAAATGATTAGATACCTCACGAAGCTCTAGGATATTGAAAGTGGATAGAGTCCTTGAGTCTCTATCAAAGTAAATTGTTTGCATTTTCCCCCATAATTTTTTATTAAAGTAGATTATTTGCATTTTCCCATAATTTTATTAAAGTCAATTGTTTGCATTTTCCCCATAATTCTATTAAAAGTAAATTGTTTGCATTTTCCCCCCATATTTCTATCAAAATAAATTGCTTGCATTTTCCCCATAATTTTATTAAAGTAGATTATTTGCATTTTCCCCATAATTCTATTAAAAGTAAATTGTTTGCATTTTCCCATAATTCTATCAAAATAGATTGCTTGCATTTTCCCCATAATTCTATTAAAGTCAATTGTTTGCATTTTCCCCATAATTCTATTAAAGTAAACTGTTTGCATTTTCCCCATAATTCTATTAAAGTAAACTGTTTGCATTTTCCCCATAATTCTATTAAAGTAAACTGTTTGCATTTCCCCCATAATTCTATTAAAGTCAATTGTTTGCATTTTCCTCATAATTCTATTAAAGTAAACTGTTTGCATTTTCCCCATAATTCTATTAAAGTAAACTGTTTGCATTTTCCCATAATTCTATTAAAATAAATTGTTTGCATTTTCCCCATTATTCTATTAAAGTCAATTGTTTGCATTTTCCCCATAATTCTATTAAAATAAATTGTTTGCATTTTCCCATAATTCTATTAAAGTAAATTGTTTGCATTTTCCCCATAATTCTATTAAAATAAATTGCATTTTCCCCATAATTCTATTAAAGTAAATTGCATTTTCCCATAATTCTATTAAAATAAATTGCATTTTCCCCATAATTCTATTAAAATAAATTGCATTTTCCCCATAATTCTATTAAAATAAATTGCATTTTCCCATAATTCTATTAAAATAAATTGCATTTTCCATAATTCTATTAAAATAAATTGCATTTTCCCCATAATTCTATTAAAATACATTGTTTGCATTTTCCCCATTATTCTATTAAAATAAATTGCATTTTCCCCATAATTCTATTAAAATAAATTGCATTTTCCCCATAATTCTACTAAAGTAAATTCATTATTCAGAGTTAAGCGTCAGGTAGCAGGCACAGAGTTCTGATGTTTCTCGGCATACGGTACAATGTGGTTCTTTGCCGTTGCTTTCCACGCCCGCCTTTAAATTCGCCAAGTCTGAATAAACCTGGCTATCCATTTCGCTGCTGGGTAAGCAGGAGGGTCAGTAAAATTTGCCAGAACTGGGATTCGAACAGGCCTCCTGCGTGGTAGTCAGATGCTCTGCTGACTGAGCTACCGGTGCCTCTCAATAATTCTATTAATCCATGCAAATTGACAAGAGTGCACATTATTTGTAAGGGTGTTGAAATCAAAAATGTTTTATATATTATTACCAAATCTTGAACTTCAAATTTCTTGATTACGAGATCGAGAGGGAAACGCTGGAGCATACAACAGACATAAGACAATCAAAACTCACGGCTTTAGCACACTTCATTTGCTCCAAATGTTGACATTTTTCAATGATAATCTTGTGTAACTGCTTTCCAAGTTTGATCTTTTCGATGTCAAGATTCATGCCAGAGCTTGTTATCTGTTCAATCCTTGAATAAGAGAATATCTTGTTTGTTTGTTTGTTTAATTGAAATTTACCCAATCCACCATTGTGGTGATCGCAGGGTCAATTAAGTAGAACCAGCAAGATAAAAGAGAAGTGAAAGGGTAAAAGGACAGAAGTAGGACCTACCTGCAACACCCGCCAACCACCGGCGAGAGAATATCAGGAAATGATACTGGACCACTTAGCCCTAACAATCACAAGAACACATGGAAACGACACTGGCCCATTACGACCAAACAATCACAAGAACACATGGAAACGACACTGGCCCATTACGACCAAACAATCACAAGAACACATGGAAACGACACTGGCCCATTACGACCAAACAATCACAAGAACACATGGAAACGACACTGGCCCATTACGACCAAACAATCACAAGAACACATGGAAACGACACTGGCCCATTACGACCAAACAATCACAAGAACACATGGAAACGACACTGGCCCATTACGACCAAACAATCACAAGAACACATGGAAACGACACTGGCCCATTACGACCAAACAATCACAAGAACACATGGAAATGACAGTGGATTATTTAGACCAAACAATCACAAGAACACATGGAAATGACAGTGGACCACTTGGACCAAACAATCACAAGAACACATGGAAATGACAGTGGATTATTTAGACCAAACAATCACAAGAACACATGGAAATGACAGTGGATTATTTAGACCAAACAATCACAAGAACACATGGAAATGACAGTGGATTATTTAGACCAAACAATCACAAGAACACATGGAAATGACAGTGGACCACTTGGACCAAACAATCACAAGAACACATGGAAATGACAGTGGATTATTTAGACCAAACAATCACAAGAACACATGGAAATGACAGTGGATTATTTAGACCAAACAATCACAAGAACACATGGAAATGACAGTGGATTATTTAGACCAAACAATCACAAGAACACATGGAAATGACAGTGGATTATTTAGACCAAACAATCACAAGAACACATGGAAATGACAGTGGATTATTTAGACCAAACAATCACAAGAACACATGGAAATGACAGTGGATTATTTAGACCAAACAATCACAAGAACACATGGAAATGACAGTGGATTATTTAGACCAAACAATCACAAGAACACATGGAAATGACAGTGGATTATTTAGACCAAACAATCACAAGAACACATGGAAATGACAGTGGATTATTTAGACCAAACAATCACAAGAACACATGGAAATGACAGTGGACCACTTGGACCAAACAATCACAAGAACACATGGAAATGACAGTGGACCATTTAGACCAAACAATCACAACAACGGACTACAGAAGCATTATGGATGCGTCAGAACTTGTCTTAGTATAATTATCCCAATGCCTGACATGCAGGCAAGAAGTGGGCATTTGGATTCTGTAGTAGCCCGATGCTCATCAACTCACTCACTCAGTCACTGACAACATATAGGGGCCTGTCAATGGACCGTTGACTGCCAATATTGACTTTTATTTTCTTGTTCGACTAGTTGCCGATCGGCATTTCTCACGTGTGTAATCAAATCAGTGTACAGAGACAAGACATCAAATTATTATCAGTTAGAAGTCCTTTGCCAAAAATTGAAAATAGATGGACATGGCCTTCGTTTAGTACTCAATAATTTTTCCCTTAAAGAGAAAAAAAAACCGCTTTCAACCCAAGAATTAGCTCTAAATCTAAAAATGAATCTGATACTAAAGCATTAGGTACTATTCATTCTTTATGACGTTGGATCATCTAAAAAGAAACCCAATTCTAAAAATATGCCTACATCTAAATCTATTCCCACTACAGTTTATGGGAAAAGTATCCATGGCTTGATAACAGTTTTTCATTTTCACCATTTAAAAAAAAAAACAAATTTAATATTTCTTAAAGGAAAAATGAAAGTTTACATGCCAAACACTATCGACATCACCTGAAATATTTTTTAAACATTTTCATGACAGGAATGCATTTTGAAAATGTATCCACCTCAAACAATCCAATTACAGTGCTCTTTTAAATAACCTATCAGTATGCCTGGCATTTCTCAGTGGTCGTCTAAACCGAAAGTGCCAGACAGTGAGTGAGTCAAAGAAGAACAAGACATGGCTGGAAAGAGAGACTGCACTCAAGGCATGGGATAACAGACATTTCAGGTGACACCAGGCACCTCCTTGGTCAGCCAATTAACAGAGTGACATCAACGAATAAAAGAATGACATCAGCCAATTAACACAATGACATAAACCAATGAACACAATGACACCAGCCAATAACAAAATGACATCAGCCAATAACACAATGACATAAACCAATTAACACAATGACATCAGCCAATAACACAATGACATCAGCCAATAACAAAATGACATCAGCCAGGGAAACATTTTTTCCCATGTCATCGTGACGTGATCGCAAATATAGCAATGCATGAGGGAAGTTCTGTTCAAGATAAAATTCAGGTTTATAGAAAAAGGAAATGATCTTTTATGTTAAATATCAAAATAAATGGTACAACTAAATGAATTCAAATTCACAGGACAAATTGGATGCGCAAAGTAAGGGGGAGGGGCAAGGAGATGAGAGAGGGTGAGAGGGTAAGAGAGAGAGAGAGAGAGAGAGAGAGAGAGAGAGAGAGAGAGAGAGAGAGAGAGAGAGAGAGAGAGAGAGAGAGAGAGAGAGAGAGAGAGAGAAAGAGAGAGAGAGAGAAAGAGACAGACAGACAGACACAGACAGGTAGAGACAGAGTAAGAGAGAGTGTGCTGGGTTGTTCAGCCCTGATTGCCTACTTAAACTTTCTTCTACCTAGAGATCTTCTTCTTCCTCATCAAATATCCAGCCTTTGTTTATCAGTCTGACCTGGATCTATACTCTCTGTGAGATAAAAGTGCTCATAATGAGGTGAATGTGTTCATAGTTCTGAGGTAGACACTCAACCTAGGTGAAAAAGAAACTTTAAAACAATTGACAAGCAAAAGACAAAGCAAGACCTTTGTGTTCATGAGGAAAGCTACCTTTTATTCTTTGTGGTTATCTGATTCTCCAAATTCTTTCGTTCATCCTTTTGTTTCATAAGGTTCCTCTGGGAAAACACACATTAAAATGACATCATCAAATTCAAATGTAACTTTTCCCAGCTTTCCATCAATTAAGTTTACAAGATTTCATGAAGTCGGTACCAATATCTGTCTTCCAATCCCAGACTATCATTCAATGAGATCTCATGAAGTCCGTACAGATGTCTGTCTCCCAATCCCAGACTATCAGTCAATGAGATCTCATAAAGTTTGTACTGATGTCTGTCTCCTAGTCATAGACTATCAGTCAATGAGATCTCATGAAATCCCGTACAGATGTCTGTCTCCCAGTCATAGACTATCAGTCAATGAGATCTCATGAAATCCGTACAGATGTCTGTCTCCCAGTCATAGACTATCAGTCAATTAGATCTCATGAAATCCGTACAGATGTCTGTCTCCCAGTCATAGACTATCAGTCAATGAGATCTCATGAAATCCGTACAGATGTCTGTTTCCCAGTCCTAGACTATCAGTCACTGAGATCTCATAAAATCTGTACCAATGTTTGTCTCCCAGTCATAGACTATCAGTTAGTTATTAGATCTTACAAAGTCTGTACCAATGTCTGTCTCACAGTCATAGACTATCAGTCAATGAAATTTCATGAAGTCCCTACAGATGTCTGTCTCACAGTCCTAGACTATCAATCAATGAAATCTCATAAAGTCTGTACCAATGTCTGCCTCCCAGTCATAGACTATCAGTTAATTAGATCTTACAAAGTCTGTACCAACGTCTGTCTCCCCATCCCAGACTATCAGTCAATGAAATCTCATGAAGTTTGTACAAATGTATGTCTCCCAGTCTTAGACTATCAACACTACGGTATCACTACAATGCCTCTATAACGAGGGTAAAATTCTACAAGCATCGAAAAGTAGTCATGTGACTGGTTCTACTGGTGTAAATTCCCTGCCACCTTTACAGTCGTGGCTTCCTACCTTCTTTTCCCTCAATTGGTTTATTTGCACTTCAAGCTCTTCTGACTTCTTTTGCAGAGCTTGGTTTTCCTTTTTCTTAGCCTCTGACTCTTGGTGACGTTTCTGAAAGAACATGAGAAGAACAAAGATTAGACAGCTAGAAACCCTTCCCCCAATCCAACCCAGTTAGTTGCAGCTTCATGTGGATGAAGATAATCACGACTATGTGAGTGAAATGGACAGACAGACAAAGCTAACTGCACCTCTAAGTGATGCTATTAAAAGACACATAAAGCTGACTGCACCTCTGTGTGATGCTATTAAAAGACACATAAAGTTGACTGCACCTCTGTGTGATGCTATTAAAAGACACATAAAGTTGACTGCACCTCTGTGTAATGCTATTAAAAGACAGACAAAGCTGACTGCACCTCTGTGTGATGCTATTAAAAGACAGACAAAGCTAACTGCACCTCTAAGTGATGCTATTAAAAGACACATAAAGCTGACTGCACCTCTGTGTGATGCTATTAAAAGACACATAAAGCTGACTGCACCTCTGTGTGATGCTATTAAAAGACACATAAAGTTGACTGCACCTCTGTGTGATGCTATTAAAAGACACATAAAGCTGACTGCACCTCTGTGTGATGCTATTAAAAGACAGACAAAGCTGACTGCACCTCTGTGTGATGCTATTAAAAGACACATAAAGTTGACTGCACCTCTGTGTAATGCTATTAAAAGACAGACAAAGCTGACTGCACCTCTGTGTGATGCTATTAAAAGACAGACAAAGCTAACTGCACCTCTAAGTGATGCTATTAAAAGACACATAAAGCTGACTGCACCTCTGTGTGATGCTATTAAAAGACACATAAAGTTGACTGCACGTCTGTGTGATGCTATTAAAAGACACATAAAGTTGACTGCACCTCTGTGTAATGCTATTAAAAGACAGACAAAGCTGACTGCACCTCTGTATGATGCTATTAAAAGACACATAAAGCTGACTGCACCTCTGTATGATGCTATTAAAAGACACACAAAGCTGACTGCACCTCTGTATGATGCTATTAAAAGACACATAAAGCTGACTGCACCTCTGTATGATGCTATTAAAAGACACACAAAGCTGACTGCACCTCTGTATATTGCTATTAAAAGACACATAAAGCTGACTGCACCTCTGTGTGATGCTATTAATCTTTTGTTAAAACTTGGATAATCATTTATGTCCTTGCATTTCCAGATAGTACATTCCAAGACTAGATGGAGTTCAACATGAAGGCGTTCATATGGACATTTGAACTCGTGAAAGTGGAACAAGACATCACGTCTTACTATTTCTTGGTTATCATAAAACAAATTCTAAGGGAATTATTGTTTGTCCTTGGCAAGCTTGTCTTCTTCTTTATAATGTGACATGGGTCTTTATAATGTGACATGGGTCTTTATAATGTGACATGGGTCTTTATAATGTGACATGGGTCTTTATAATGTGACATGGGTCTTTATAATGTGACATGGGACATGGGTCTTTATAATGGGACATGGGTCTTTATAATGTGACATGGGTCTTTATAATGTGACATGGGTCTTTATAATGGGACATGGGTCTTTATAATGGGACATGGGTCTTTATAATGGGACATGGGTCTTTATAATGGGACATGGGTCTTTATAATGGGACATGGGTCTTTATAATGGGACATGGGTCTTTATAATGGGACATACGTCTTTATAATGGGACATGGGTCTTTATATGGAATGTCTTTATAATGGGACATGGGTCTTTATAATGGGACATACGGGGACACAGGTCTTTATAATGGGACATGGGTCTTTATAATGGGACATATAATGGGACATGGGTCTTTATAATGGGACATGGGTCTTTATAATGGGACATGGGTCTTTATAATGGGACATGGGTCTTTATAATGGGACACTTTATAATGGGTCTTTTATAATGGGACATGGGTCTTTATAATGGGACATGGGTCTTTATAATGGGACATACGTCTTTATAATGGGACATATAATGGGACATGGGTCTTTATAATGGGACATGGGTCTTTATAATGGGACATGGGTCTTTATAATGGGACATACGTCTTTATAATGGGACACGGGTCTTTATAATGGGACATGGCTTTTTATAATGGGACATGGGTTGTTTGAGCCTTGAAACGGCCACAAAGTCGCTTACCGGGTCTCAGCTGGCTTCATGATCAGTTGTGGGTCCTTTTTATAATGGGACATGGTTTTAACCACCTCCGGCGATCGAGTGAGCCCTATCAATTACAGTGGTTACCAAAGGGGCTAGCCTATCAATTCCATTGGTTACCAAAGGGGCTAGCCCATCAATTCCATTTGTTACCAAAGGGGCTAGCCTATCAATTACATTGATAAGAAAGGGGCTAGCCTATCAATTACATTGGTTACCAAAGGGGCTAGCCTATCAATTATATTGATTAAGAAAGGGGCTAGCCTATCAATTACATTGGATAAGAAAGGGGTTAGCCTATCAATTACATTGGATAAGAAAGAGGCTAGCCTATCAATTCCATTGGTTACCAAAGGGGCTAGCCCATCAATTCCATTTGTTACCAAAGGGGCTGGCCCATTAATTCCATTGGTTACCAAAGGGGCTAGCATATCAATTACATTGGTTACCAAGGCTAGCATATCAATTCTATTGGTTACCAAAGGGGCTAACCTATCAATTACATTGGATAAGAAAGGGGCTAGCCCATCAATTACATTGATAAGAAAGGGGCTAGCCTATCAATTACATTGGTTACCAAAGGGGCTAGTCTATCAATTACATTGTTTACCAAAGGGGCTAGCCTATCAATTACATTGGTTACCAAAGGGGCTAGCCCATCAATTACATTGGTTACCAAAGGGGCTAACCTATCAATTACATTGGTTACCAAAGGGGCTAGCCTATCAATTACATTGGTTACCAAAGGGGTTAGCCTATCAATTACATTGACTAAGAAAGGGGTTAGCCTATCAATTACATTGACTAAGAAAGGGGTTAGCCTATCAGTTACATTGACTAAGAAAGGGGCTAGCCTATCAATTACATTGCTTACCAAAGGGGCTAGCCTATCAATTCATTGGATAAGAAAGGGGCCAGCCTATCAATGCCATTGGTTACTAAAGAGGCTAGCCTATCAATTACATTGGTTACCAAAGGCCAGCCTATCAATTACATTGGTTACTAAAGGGGCTAGCCCATCAATTACATTGGTTACCAAAGGGCTAGCCTATCAATTACATTGGATAAGAAAGGGGCCAGCCTATCAATTACATTGGTTACTAAAGGGGCTAGCCCATCAATTACATTGGTTACCAAAGGGGCTAGCCCATTAATTCCATTGGTTACCAAAGGGGCTAGCCCATCAATTACATTGGTTACCAAAGGGGCTAGCCTATCAATTACATTGGTTACCAAAGGGGCTAGCCTATCAATTACATTGGTTACCAAAGGGGCTAGCCTATCAATTACATTGGTTACCAAAGGGGCTAGCCCATCAATTACATTGGTTACCAAAGGGGCTAGCCTATCAATTCATTGGATAAGAAAGGGGCCAGCCTATCAATTACATTGGTTACTAAAGGGGCTAGCCCATCAATTACATTGGTTACCAAAGGGGCTAGCCCATCAATTACATTGGTTACCAAAGGGGCTAGCCTATGAATTCATTGGATAAGAAAGGGGCCAGCCTATCAATGCCATTGGTTACTAAAGAGGCTAGCCTATCAATTACATTGGTTACCAAATGGGCCAGCCTATCAATTACATTGGTTACTAAAGGGGCTAGCCTATCAATTACATTGATTACCAAAGGGGCTAGCCTATCAATTACATTGGTTACCAAAGGGGCCTGCCTATCAATTACATTGGTTACCAAAGGGGCTAGCCTATCAATTCCATTGGTTACCAAAGGGGCTAGCCCATCAATTCCATTTGTTACCAAAGGGGCTAGCCTATCAATTACATTGGATAAGAAAGGGGCTAGCCTATCAATTACATTGGTTACCAAAGAGGCTAGCCTATCAATTCCATTTGTTACCAAAGGGGCTAGCCCATTAATTCCATTGGTTACCAAAGGGGCTAGCATATCAATTACATTGGTTACCAAGGGGCTAACCTATCAATTATATTGGTTACCAAAGGGGCTAACCTATCAATTATATTGGTTACCAAAGGGGCTAACCTATCAATTTCATTGGTACCAAAGGGGATAGCCTATCAATTATATTGATTAAGAAAGGGGCTAGCCTATCAATTACATTGGATAAGAAAAGGGTTAGCCTATCAATTACATTGGATAAGAAAGGGGTTAGCCTATCAATTACATTGGTTACCAAAGGCGCTAGCCTATCAATTACATTGGTTACCAAAGGGGTTAGCATATCAATTACATTGACTAAGAAAGGGGTTAGCCTATCAATTACATTGACTAAGAAAGGGGCTAGCATATCAATTACATTGACTAAGAAAGGGGTTAGCCTATCAATTACATTGACTAAGAAAGGGGCTAGCCTATCAATTACATTGGATAAGAAAAGGGTTAGCCTATCACTTACATTGTCTAAGAAAGGGACTAGCCTATCAATTACACTGCTTACCAAAGGGGCTAGCCTATCAATTCATTGGATAAGAAAGGGGCTAGCCTGTCAATTACATTACACAAGAAAGGGGCTAGCCTATCAATTACATTGGTTACTAAAGAGGCTAGCCTATCAATTACATTGGTTACCAAAGGGGATAGCCTATCAATTACATTGGTTACCAAAGGGGCTAGCCAATCAATTACATTGGTTACCAAAGGGGCTAGCCAACCAATTACATTGGTTATCAAAGGGGCTAGCCTATCAATTACACTGGTTATTAAAGGGGCTAGCCTATCAATTACATTGGTTACCAAAGGGGCCTGCCTATCAATTACATTGGTTACCAAAGGGGCTAGCCCATCAATTACATTGGTTACCAAAGGGGCTAGCCTATCAATTACATTGGTTCTAAAGGGACTAGCCTATCAATTACATTGACTAAAAAGGAGCTTGCCTATCAATTACATTGGATAAGAAAAGGGCTAGCCTATCAATTACATTGGATAAGAAAAGGGCTAGCCTATCAATTACATTGGATAAGAAAAGGGCTAGCCTATCAATTACATTGCATAAGAAAGGGGTTAGCCTATCAATTATATTGTCTAAGAAAGGGGCTAGCCTACAAAGGGGCTAGCCTATCAATTCATTGGATAAGAAAGTTGCTAGCCTATCAATTACATTGGATAAGAAAAGGGGGCTAGCCTATCAATTACATTGGATAAGAAAGGGGCTAGCTTATCAATTACATTGTATAAGAAAGGGGCCTGCCTATCAATTACATTGCTTACCAAAGGGACTAGCCTATCATTTACATTGCTTACCAAAGGGGCTAGCCTATCAATTACATTGGATAAGAAAGGGGCTAGCCCATCAATTACATTGGTTACCAAAGGGGCTAGCCCATCAATTACATTGGTTACCAAAGAGGCTAACCTATCAATTACATTGGTTACCAAAGAGGCTAACCTATCAATTACATTGGTTACCAAAGAGGCTAACCTATCAATTACATTGGTTACCAAAGGGGCTAACCTATCAATTACATTGGTTACCAAAGAGGCTAACCTATCAATTACATTGGTTACCAAAGAGGCTAACCTATCAATTACATTGGTTACCAAAGGGGCTAGCCCATCAATTACAGTGGTTACCAAAGGGGCTAGCCTATCAATTACAGTGGTTACCAAAGGGGCTAGCCCATCAATTCCATTGGTTACCAAAGGGGCTAGCCAATCAATTCCATTGGTTACCAAAGGGGCTAGCCTATCAATTACATTGGTTACCAAAGGGGCTAGCCTATCAATGCCGAAGCTCTCTTAGCTCCTCCTGGAGATCATGTTTGCTGTCGGTCATTGAGGGTTTTATTAGGAGACCCAGCCATTGTTGGGCGGGGCTCCCTGGAAAATGATTTTGGTTTGTCGGGCGAACTTTTGCATGGCTATTCCTTCACTCAAAGGTGACCAGTTTGCATTCCCCACCCCAATCTTCGAACGTGAATAGAGCAATGTGCCTTCCTACAGAGATCTCAAACATTAGACTTAACTTGCATTCAAACACTGAACACTGCCTTTCCACTTAATATCTAAATCTTAAACCTACACATGCCTCTCCTAGCCATCCTCTTTGCTAATTTACCCCACCCAAATTGCAATTTACCCATCCACCAATTAAGAGGAAACAGCACGATGAAATGATAAGTGAAAGAGTAGAAGGAAAGTAGTAGGACCTACCAGCAACTGTCCCTAAGCCTCTTTGCAACAATTCAGTTTTATTTGTTCAATGCTGCATGGCAAGTGTACACAATTGAAGAAAAAAAACTTGAGGTCTCCACCATAGTGAACACAGTTTAGTTCAAAGAAACAAAGAAAAACACAAATATACATAAAAACATCAAATAAGTTGGGACTTTTTTGGTCTGTTTTGATTAATTGAAATTTACTCCATCCACCATATACATTCATCTCAGGGTGATTGAAGAGAAATAGAAAAATGAAAGACATGTGAGCGAGTGATAAGAAAGAAGTAAGACCCACCAACACCAGCTGCTAACTGCCCATAACTCTTTTTTTCAAAACACAGATGTACTTTTTATAAAACCCAGTAACTATCGATTCCTATTGTTATTGCTTCTGAAAAGTGTTAAACTACCAACCACATGAGAGAGATAGAGACAGAGACAGAGAGAGAGAGAGAGAGAGAGAGAGAGAGAGAGAGAGAGAGAGAGAGAAAGAGAGAGAGAGAGAGAGAGAGAGAGAGAAGAGAGAGAGAGAGAGAGAGAGAGAGAGAGAGAGAGAGAGAGAGAGAGAGAGAGAGAGAGAGAGAGAGAGAAAGAGAGAGAGAGAGAGAGAGAGAGAGAGAGAGAGAGAGAGAGAGGAGAGAGAGAGAGAGAGAGAGAGAGAGAGAGAGAGAGAGAGAGAGAGAGAGAGAGAGAGAGAGAGAGAGAGAGAGAGAGAGAGAGAGAGCGGCCAAAAGATATGTCCTTCGGGTCTAGTGCTAAGCTCATGGTAAGGCCACGCAGTGCAACAGACAGTCACTCCTACCCTTGATTTCATCACACATTTACAGACAGTCATTCCTACCTTGATTTCATCACACATTTACAGACAGTCATTCCTACCTTGATTTCATCACACATTTACAAACAGTCATTCCTACCTTGATTTCATCACACATTTACAGACAGTCATTCCTACCTTGATTTCATCACACATTTACAGACAGTCATTCCTACCTTGATTTCATCACACATTTCCTGTTCCCTCTGCACATTGACGGAATCCGTAAGGGCCCTTGGTTCTCTGGAAAGAAAAAAACACACCAGATAAAAACGCTTAGAGAGTGTGGTGCAAGAAAGAAATTGTCAGGATTTGTCTAAATTACGGTGTCAATAGCAGTCTTTAGAACATAGAACAAGACAATGTCAGGATTTTCTGATTACATTGTCAATAGCAGTCTTTAGAACATAGAACAAGACAATGTCAGGATTTTCTGATTACGTTGTCAATAGCAGTCTTTAGAACATAGAACAAGACAATGTCAGGATTTTCTGATTACGTTGTCAATAGCAGTCTTTAGAACATAGAACAAGACAACGTCAGGATTTTCTGATTACGTTGTCAATAGCAGTCTTTAGAACATAGAACAAGACAACGTCATGATTTTCTGATTACGTTGTCAATAGCAGTCTTTAGAACATAGAACAAGACAATGTCAGGATTTTCTGATTAAAGTGTCGATGGCAGTCTTTAGAACATTGAACAAGACAATGTCAGGATTTTCTGATTTAAGTGTCGACGGCAGTCTTTAGAACATAGAACAAGACAATGTCCGGATTTTCTGATTAAAGTGTGGATGGCAGTCTTTAGAGCAGAGCACAAGACAATGTCAGGATTTTCTGATTAGTGTCGATTACAATGTTTAGAGCAAAGTACAAGAAACTGTCAGTATTTTCTGATTACGGTGTTAATAGCTGTCTTTAGGGCATATAACGACTCAGATTCACAGCACACAAGGGAAATTGTCTAATCTTGTCTAATACTGTTACTTATGACACTGAATTGGTAGGTTTTCCATCCGATCTCGTGTAATATTGTTACTCATGACACTGAATTGGTAGGTTTTCCATCCGATCTCGTCTAATACTGTTACTTATGACATTGAATTGGTAGATTTTCCATCCTATCTTGTGTAATACTGTTACTTATGACACTGAATTGGTAGGTTTTCCATCCGATCTAGTCTAATACTGTTACTCATGACACAGAATTGGTAGGTTTTCAATCCGATCTCGTGTAATACTGTTACTTGTGAGACTGAATTGGTAGGTTTTCCATCCGATCTTGTCTAATACTGTTCCTTATGACACTGAATTGGTAGGTTTTCCATCTGATCTCGTCTAATACTGTTAATCATGACACTGAATTGGTAGGTTTTCTATCCAATTTTGTCTAATACTGTTACTTATGACACTGAATTGGTAGGTTTTCTATCCAATCTTGTCTAATACTGTTACTCATGACACTGAATTGGTAGGTTTTCCATCTGATCTCGTCTAATACTGTTACTTATGACACTGAATTGGTAGGTTTTCCATCCGATCTCGTCTAATACTGTTACTTGTGAGACTGAATATGTAGGTTTTCCATCTAATTCTTTCCAACATAAATGCTAGAAGGGAGAACCAATCTTACACCTGAAGTAAAATGTGACAACTCATCACACACAACCAACAACTGACAAACTATCTGACAACGCACCATGAGCCATGCAAATTTTCCCAACTGGTCGCCACTATCTATGAGCTCAATGAACTGCCTTACTTCCAGGTAATTGTTTGTTTGGTTGTGATCTACCCCGTCTACCATATGCGGGGATCTCAGGGTGAATTAGGGGGAAACAGCAAAATGAAAGAAAGACAGATATATGAAAATGAGAAGAAAAAAGAAGTAGGACCTACCAGTAGCACTGCCAACCGCCCCATGCCTTGCAGCAGGTAGTCCAAATTGAAATCTCAAGTGTAAGCAATGGAAAAACAATTGCTACCAATGGAAATAACTTTATTACCTGAATAATTTGATACCAAAATCATTTCTGTAGGACAATATTAAACAAGTGACTAATTTGTTAATTTTCAAAAATTTGTAATTTTTTCCAAATGGGCCAAAACAGCAAATTTAACCTTCTATATCTCGCAAAAACGATCACTCACAAAGCTCATACTTCTTAAACTTAAAGTCATGAATACATAGAACAAGCCCAATTTTTTCACAACTCTCCAAAAACTACAAGGCGGCTTTTTATTTATGTAGAAAATGAAAAAATGTAAAAACGACATAATTTGTTTCTACTCACCAAGCCGAGTGACACTAGATCTAGTTAGAAGGCCGTGCCGTGTTTTGGTTGAGGACGAGTAAAACGAAACTCTGTCGCAGTAACTCGCAAAGTCAAAATTTAATGACACTAGTAGTTTCTAATGCAAAATTTTCTCTGAGTTTCTTACGTAAGTGGCTCTACGGAGTGTTTTAAAATTTAATCGCCTTGGACGAGCTCTTAACTTTGTCATCGACGGAGTATGGCGTATCATTGTAACGCCTATTTTTAGCACAATCTGGTTGGATCAATCAGAGCCGACTATCATTCATTGAACCATCGCGAAACGTGAAGAAAGAGCGAGGGGTGTCGCGCAAGCTTGTTTTTCATCACCTCACCACTGGCTTTCGTGTCTGACCACCCTCGTTGACTAGAGTGTGAGAGCACATTGTATTACACATTCTCTATCACAACACACATGGTTGGAAAGGGCTTGAATAGATCTGTCCAATGGTGTAAGCCACATTATGCTACTACGTTGTATAGAGGAGAGGGGTCAAGGTGAATGGGACAAAAATTAGCGAAATATGTGACTCGCGCTGTGGTCAACAGAAAAACAGGGCCGTTTGGACAAGCTACTTGCAGATCAGATGCTGCTCAACGAGGCAATGAACAGGAAACAACCTTGGCTACAAATAATTACATTGATAAGGAAGGTGATAAATATAACACTGTATCTACCACTTCCAAATGTTGCTGTCCTTTTCACTTTGAATATTGTAAGCAGATGCTGTAAAGTGGGACTTAATTTATGTGTATGCTTAAAAAAAAGACAATAAAGAGAAAGAGAAATTCATCGGTCATATCCCCGCGGAAGTACAGACTCACCGACTGTATATCATTTGTCCCCTAACAGGTCCTTTCATTCAAAGCCCATCTTAATTCCCATTTTGTACTAACACAATGACAAGATCAGTCTCTACCTATAGCTGGGTACTCATTCACACCTGAGTTGAATGAGGAAAGCAGACTGAAGTACTTTTTCTACGAGTACAACGTTATGAAAAAAACACATGGGCCAGCCAAGGATTCTCAACCAGTGTTGTGGTGATTACAAAAACTTGTATTTCCATTGTTATAAAGTCCTACATTTAATTGAGTTAGCAATATAGATAAGGAGGAGGGTATTTGCACCAGATGGTGGGAATATGCCAAAAGATATTTGCACCAGATGGTGGGAATATCCCAAAAGATATTTGCACCAGATGGTGGGAATATCCCAAAAGATATTTGCACCAGGTCCTCTATGAAATGTTCACAGTGAAAACAATAAGTGGTAACTGTGAATGAAATGCCTTGGAGTTGTGGACACAACAGCCAATGAGAATGGATCTATCAATCGCCAATTTTGGCTGGGATAAAGCCAGTCCCAACAACAAGTAGATCTAGATCTACAAAAGAATGTGGTGGGAATATCCCAAAGATATTTGCACCACGTGGTGGGAATATCCCAAAGATATTTGCACCAGGTGGTGGGAATATCCCAAAAGATATTTGCACCAGGTGATTGAAATATCAAACAAGTAATCTTACCTGGTGCAAATATCTTTGGAGATATTTGCACCACCTGGTGCAAATATTCACTTCATATAGATAAAGTGAACTACTTCTCCTTGTCTGTACGATCTTCCTACCATTGCCATAAATTCCTACATTTAATTGAGATAGCAATATGCATAAAGTGAACTACTTCTCCTTGTCTTTACGATCTTCTTACCTTAGAGCAGAGTTTCTTGAGGACACTGTGTTGCTATACTTGGATTTTGCGTATTGAGTACTAGAGAAAAAGAGAATAAACGGAGGAAAGGGACCATAAAAACAACTATCAAATAGCAGTCATCAAGATTGTTGTTCAAATAGCAGTCATCAAGATTGTTGTTCAAATAGCAGTCATCAAGATTGTTGTTCAAATAGCAGTCATCAAGATTGTTGTTCAAATAGCAGTCAGCAAGGTTGTTCAAATAGCAGTCATCAAGATTGTTGTTCAAATAGCAGTCAGCAAGGTTGTTCAAATAGCAGTCATCAAGATTGTTGTTCAAATAGCAGTCATCAAGATTGTTGTTCAAATAGCAGTCATCAAGATTGTTGTTCAAATAGCAGTCATCAAGATTGTTGTTCAAATAGCAGTCAGCAAGATTGTTGTTCAAATAGCAGTCAGCAAGATGTTGTTCAAATAGCAGTCAGCAAGATGTTGTTCAAATAGCAGTCATCAAAATTGTTGTTCAAATAGCAGTCATCAAAATTGTTGTTCAAATAGCAGTCAGCAAGATGTTGTTCAAATAGCAGTCATCAAGATTGTTGTTCAAATATTGTTCAAGTAACAATATTCAGGAATGTTCAAATAGCAGTCATCAAAATTGTTGTTCAAATATTGTTCAAGTAACAATATTCAGGAATGTTCAAATAGCAGTCATCAAGGTTGTTCAAGTAACAGTATTCAAGATTGTTCAAATAGCAGTGATAAGAAGTATTCAAATAGCAGTCATCAAGATTGTTCAAATAGCAGTGATAAGAAGTATTCAAATAGCAGTCATCAAGATTGTTCAAATAGCAGTGATAAGAAGTATTCAAATAGCAGTCATCAAGATTGTTCAAATAGCAGTGATAAGAAGTATTCAAATAGCAGTCATCAAGATTATTCAAATAGCAGTGATAAGAAGTATTCAAATAGCAGTCATCAAGATTGTTCAAGTAACAGTATTCAAGATTGTTCAAATAGCAGTCATCAAGATTGTTCAAATAGCAGTGATAAGAAGTATTCAAATAGCAGTCATCAAGATTGTGCAAATAGCAGTATTTAAGATTGTTCAAATAGCAGTGTTTAAGAATGTTCAAATAGCAGTCATCAAGATTGTTCAAATAGCAGTGTTTAAGAATGTTCAAATAGCAGTGATCAAGATTGTGCAAATAGCAGTGTTCAAGATTGTTCAAATAGCAGTCATCAAGATTGTTTAAATAACAGTGATCAAGATCAATCAAATAGCAGTGATTAAGATTGTTTAAATAGCAGTCATCAAGATTGTTTAAATAATAGTAATCAAGATTGTTCAAATAGCAGTCATCAAGATTGTTCAAATAGCAGTCATCAAGATTGTTTAAATAGCAGTCATCAAGATTGTTTAAATAATAGTAATCAAGATTGTTCAAATAGCAGTCATCAAGATTGTTCAAATAGCAGTCATCAAGATTGTTCAAATAGCAGTCATCAAGATTGTTCAAATAGCAGTGATCAAGATTGTTCAAATAGCATTCATCAAGATTGTTCAAATAGCATTCATCAAGATTGTTCAAATAGCAGTGATCAAGATTGTTCAAATAGCAGTCATCAAGATTGTTCAAATAGCAGTGATCAAGATTGTTCAAATAGCAGTCATCAAGATTGTTCAAATAGCAGTCATCAAGATTGTTCAAATAGCAGTCATCAAGATTGTTCAAATAGCAGTCATCAAGATTGTTCAAATAGCAGTCATCAAGATTGTTCAAATAGTAGTTAACTTCCTTACCTGCACGTCTGGCGTATAAAATTGAGTTAAATCTGAAAGTTCTCTGGTAATCACTTCCACATTGTTTTTGACAGTGGCGCTGCCAACTGGAATAGTGTAGACTTTGTACATTTCACATAAGTAACGCATGACAGGTTCTGGACAGGTGAAAAGATCTTGCATGTATCGTTCAAAGCCATATTTCCTGTACAACAAATAACAAAATCCATCGTCTAGAACACCACTAGTAAGTCACCTAAAATATAATAAAAACAAGTTTTTTAAATTGTTGCCAGGTCCACAGAAAACAAGTTGAGAAACCCATGTCTGACACTGTATTTGGATAAGACATTTATCTTTTCTTCACTCTACAGTCAATGGGTAACAGCAGTGGCTTTGGGGGGAAGGGGGGGTGGTTAAAATCTGCAAGAACCTAATGTCCACTCCATGGTGTAATGATATACCAACTGCATTACTTCATACAAATATACTACAAAAGAGACCATTATAGTCACTAAAGAGTTCACTGTCCATGCCAAGGAAAACCATTTGGACCTAGCTTTACTAGGATTCGAACCCGGGATCTCATGATCCCAACCCTGACAACCTAACCACTCTGCTACCGACACTACAGTGTTGATTTAAAGAAAGACTGTAACTGTCAATTTTGCTCACATTCAATAATAATAAAAAATTATATAGTGCCCCATCTAGGTATATATGAAGCTCAGAGCACTCAAACATGGATGTTTTGACTTACTTGTTGTGTGAGATGGGATGTTTTGACTTACTTGTAGTGTGAGATGGGATGTTTTGACTTACTTGTAGTATGAGATGGGATGTTTTGACTTACTTGTAGTGTGAGATGGGATGTTTTGACTTACTTGTAGTGTGAGATGGGATGTTTTGACTTACTTGTAGTGTGAGATGGGATGTTTTGACTTACTTGTAGTATGAGATGGAATGTTTTGACTTATTTGTAGTGTGAGATGGAATGTTTTGACTTACTTGTAGTATGAGATGGAACGTTTTGACTTACTTGTAGTATGAGATGGAATGTTTTGACTTACTTGTAGTATGAGATGGAATGTTTTGACTTACTTGTAGTATGAGATGGAATGTTTTGACTTATTTGTAGTGTGAGATGGAATGTTTTGACTTATTTGTAGTGTGAGATGGAATGTTTTGACTTACTTGTAGTATGAGATGGAATGTTTTGACTTACTTGTAGTATGAGATGGAATGTTTTGACTTACTTGTAGTATGAGATGGAATGTTTTGACTTATTTGTAGTATGAGATGGAATGTTTTGACTTACTTGTAGTGTGAGATGGAATGTTTTGACTTACTTGTAGTATGAGATGGATGTTTTGGCTTGAAGGAGCTGGCTACTTTTTTCAGGAGCTTTCACGACATTGACTTTTAATTTCTGTTCATTTTTTATTTTTTTCATGAACAAATCCAAGTCATCCGGATTCTCACACACAAATGACCGCAAATCATTGAAGCTGATGTGAGCCTCAACTAGCTTTGCATCAGCAGGGTTCGTCACATTCAACTGAAACAATAAAACCAAATAAGAATTCAAAGAGAGGTGTTGTTGTGAGTTTATAGTTACACCCTGCTGGCTGAAGATAAATATTTTTATATTTAATATAGACAATTTTAACTACTACTATTGTACTCAGCATGCCTAAATTAGTTGAAATTTTTTTTAAATATTTCTTTTTATCATATGGTTGCCATGGGAACATCTTGTATTTTCATTGCGAAAATACCTACAACTTCATTTTAAATAGGCTTTTTCAGTTTTGAGAAAACATGGCTATAACTTTGCACACACATTGTTCGGTTCAATATCTAACCGCACCCAGTAGCTGTTTTGGATAAATTAAACGGTATTGATTTTATAAATTCTTTGAAAATGCATATTGAGTTCCTAGTTATGGGCAGACATGGATCTTGTTAGAGTGTGAACATGAGTGCCCAGTAGACCGTGACTGCACTGTATGCAACTAACCTAGGAGTTGAGAGGGACTGTGAATGAAATGGTCCAGACCACTGTCTTCTTCATGTGCCAAGCCTGAGGCAGGTATTGGCCATCATGGGTCTTCTGTCGGGATACAGACTATAAATTCGCTCTTACCTTTAAACATATATTTTAACATAAAATATAATGTGGCCATCAAGAATTTATCCCAAGTTACCTGTATTGTCTTCGGACATTAAAAAAACTACAGTCCACATAGAATCAACATGTGTAAGGCTTTTTATTTCATAAATTACTGTGAGCCGAGAGTGGCTTGATGGATTCATGGAAACTGTTGCCGTCCACAATAAACTGTGATCTCAGGGTAAATTAAGAGAAAACTGCAACATGAAAGGCAAGCGAAAGAGTGAACAGAAAGAAGTAGGACATACCTGTAGCCCTGCTAACCGCCCATTCAAGGGTAGCAAAACCGTTGAACATCTAAAAAGGATCTTGCCCATTTCTTTAACCTTTTCAGGATTTGTTTGATTTGGGATTAGCCCGTCCACCATATGAGGTGATCTCAGGATCAATTAAGAGAAAACAGCAAGGTGATAGAAAAATACGGAGGGAAAGAAGTAGTACCTACCAGCGGCCCTGGCCAAAGACTTTTCATGGCCAACATCAAAATAGGGGAAGGTAACGGGTGTTAGGAGCATGAAGGATGACGGTAGACTATGGCTGATTGACACAGTTTTAACTTTAAATTTGATATAAACAGATTCTTACATAACAAAACATGCATAGTTATTTACATTATTACAATACATACTGGTGAAATCCACTAACCGATATGATCATAGGCTCGTGAATGGTTCGGCAAACAGATGAGAATTTGACCTCAGCCACACCACGGCTTCATAAGTGTGAGGATGTAAAGTGCGTAACGTCTCGAAGCGACGATTGCTGATGTCTTTGATTTTCTTCAACTCCATTTCGTATCCTGTATAGTAAATGGCAGTGGCTGATTTTGATTGCATTGTACATAACGACACTTCTCTTTGAATATCTAAGCTTTAAATGTTGACTAGCACACAGTTGTCCACTCCTCATTCACTCCCAGAAAGAAAGAAAAATAAAACCAATACAAAAATAGTTATTTGATTTATCCACATGGATGTTCCTTCACACACATTGAAGTGAACTTTAACCTATTACATCACAAACACGTTGAAGTGAACTTTACCCTATTCATCACAAACACGTTGAAGTGAACTTTACCCTATTCATCACAAACACGTTGAAGTGAACTTTAACCTATTACATCACAAACATGTTGAAGTGAACTTTAACCTATTACATCACAAACACGTTGAAGTGAACTTTACCCTATTACATCATAAACACGTTGAAGTGAACTTTACCCTATTCATCACAAACACGTTGAAGCGAACTTTACCTTATTCATCACAAATACGTTGAAGTGAACTTTACCCTATTCATCACAAACAGTAAAAACATTATGGCCCAATCGTTGTGAGTTTGTAACCACAATTCACCTTGAACTCTTAGGAGACGTACTTTTCACTCTGCCTTCTTCACTCAATTCACGTGTGAGTGTGTACCTAGCTAAAGGTAGAGAAATATCTTGTCAAGATTGTTGGTAGCAAGTGGCTAGCTAAAGGTAGAGAAATATCTTGTCAAGATTGTTGGTAGGAAGTGGCTAGCTAAAGGTAGAGAAATATCTTGTCAAGATTGTTAGTAGGAAGTGCTAACTAAAGGTAGAGAAATATCTTGTCAAGATTGTTGGTAGCAAGTGGCTAGCTAAAGGTAGAGAAATATCTTGTCAAGATTGTTGGTAGGAAGTGGCTAGCTAAAGGTAGAGAAATATCTTGTCAAGATTGTTGGTAGGAAGTGGCTAGCTAAAGGTAGAGAAATATCTTGTCAAGATTGTTGGTAGCAAGTGGCTAGCTAAAGGTAGAGAAATATCTTGTCAAGATTGTTAGTAGGAAGTGGTTAGCTAAAGGTAGAGAAATATCTTGTCAAGATTGTTGGTAGCAAGTGGCTAGCTAAAGGTAGAGAAATATCTTGTCAAGATTGTTGGTAGCAAGTGGCTAGCTAAAAGTAAACATTTCCATCATAATAGCCTCCCCTCCGCGCCAATAAAACCTGAATTCTAGTACTAAATCAGCATTACAGTTGCCTCCTTCCCACTCATTGTTCACATACTGGAAGTGGAAGACACGCTCACTTTTCTTCTCTTTCTCATCAGTGATCACTTATCTTGCTAATCATTGCTATCATATTTTCACATTCACTTTCTTCACACACACATGCCCACCCCACTCCTGCTAACCGGTCAGACATATGTGCATGACATACCTGTCAATTATCCTCCAACCTCTATTTGTCCTTGCATTTGCTTTTCACTTCATAAATTGCTGCTCACTCCCTCTCTAACACACACTTACATACATTTGCGATCGCACGAAACACATACAAAAATGCTCTCTAGGCTATTTCTCTCTTTTTTACACACACACACACGTGCGACATTTCTCTCTCTCTCTGACACGCATGTGATCACACTTTGCTGCAGGGGGAGTCATATTGTTTCAAAGATTTTAATCTCGACTTGATTTAGATCTATTAGACCTACTTAAGAGTATAGATAAGATAATCTAGACTTAGATCTAGATGTCCCTAATACTAGGGACGTTTAGATCTAGATCTAACAAGTCATTGAATGTCAGCGAAGCCTTCTGCTTGATCAATTTGAAATTCAAGGCTCAAGTAATCGCGGTAGGCCTCAATAACACGTAATCATACAACGATTTTTGAAGTCTCGAACAAGTATAGCACGAATACTCTGTAGAATGGACAAAGAGAACAATATATTAGCGAAGAAACGATACACCATTTCTCATAACATGAATCCTGGATAGGCACGACATCCAGCTATTGGCTGATTAAAAACAAAATCGCACGCTGAATATACGGAACCATGCCACCCAGGCAACGACTGCAGTTGTATTACAAACAAATCGAATGGGCCAACGGAAAATCGAAATTTCGCAAATTTTCGTTAAAAATCGGGATGATTCCAATTGAATCGGGATGAACGGCAGGTCTGGTACTTACAAACCACCAAACCCTGGATTTCCATTCTCTTAGGACACATATGTTCTAATACAATAAAGTGGAAAGAAGAGACGTGACAACACTGACAACATAAACAGTGTACTGACCTCTTGCTTCAGAGGATAATGTTTTTATCTCTCTCTGAAGCGTCTCCCCCTGGGTTTGTACCGAATTCATCTTCTCCCCCGACATTCCTCAAGCTTGTTGCAATCGCCTCAATTTTTTTCTGCCGATTCAACAACAAACATCATATTGCAATGAGAAATCGGTGTCATAAATATCAGTAGACATTACATTGGCCGAATTCAGTCACCTTGCATTTAGGACCTGATTTCTTTCATTGGGTTTCATTGAAACTTACCGTCCATTAGAGGCAGTGATCTCTTGCTGAAAAAAGGTGTGAAATAATGACTGGACATATGCAGGGGCCGACCAGTAGCACACGCCACCCACCCGTCTGTTCATTGGGCTATGCTGCCAAAGCATTAGCAATCACATTATTTTGGGTTTGTTTGACAGTGTGCAATAGCCCTTCTTCTGTTTCTTCTACACTGATTTGCTCAGTGATGCCTGTTTTGAACAATGTGGAAATAGCCCTTCGTCTATTTCTTCTACACTGATTTGCTCTGTGATGCCTGTTTTGACAGTGTGGAAATAGCCCTTCTTCTGTTTCTTCTATACTGATTTGCTCAGTGATGCCTCTTTTGACAGTGTGGAAATAGACCTTCTGTTTCTTCTACACTGATTTGCTCAGTGATGCCTGTTTTGACAGTGTGGAAATAGACCTTCTGTTTCTTCTACACTGATTTGCTCAGTGATGCCTGTTTTGTCAGTGTGGAAATAGCCCTTCTTCTGTTTCTTCTACACTGATTTGCTCAGTGATGCCTCTTTGACAGTGTGGAAATAGACCTTCTGTTTCTTCTATACTGATTTGCTCAGTGATGCCTGTTTTGACAGTGTGGAAATAGCCCTTCTTCTGTTTCTTCTACACTGATTTGCTCAGTGATGCCTGTTTTGTCAGTGTGGAAATAGCCCTTCTTCTGTTTCTTCTACACTGATTTGCTCAGTGATGCCTCTTTTGACAGTGTGGAAATAGACCTTCTTCTGTTTCTTCTACACTGATTTGCTCAGTGATGCCTGTTTTGACAGTGTGGAAATAGCCCTTCTTCTGTTTCTTCTATACTGATTTGCTCAGTGATTCCTGTTTTGACAGTTTGGAAATAGCCTTTCTTCTGTTTTTTCTATACTGAATTGCTCAGTGATGCCTGTTTTGACAGTGTGGAAATAGACCTTCTTCTGTTTCTTCTACACTGATTTGCTCAGTGATGCCTGTTTTGACAGTGTGGAAATAGACCTGTTTCTTCTACACTGATTTGCTCAGTGATGCCTGTTTTGACAGTGTGGAAATAGCCCTTCTTCTGTTTCTTCTACACTGATTTGCTCAGTGATGCCTGTTTTGACAGTGTGGAAATAGCCCATCTTGTATTTCTTCTACACTGATTTGCTCAGTGATTTCCGTTTTGAGAGTGTGGAAATAATCCTTCTTCTATTTCTTCTACATTGATTTGCTCAGTGATGCCTGTTTTGAGAGTGTGGAAATAATCCTTCTTCTATTTCTTCCACACTGATTTGCTCAGTGGTGAGTTAAAAAAAACTTGACGATTATTGGGTTCAAGGGGAAGGGATGTTAATGTACAAAAGCCACGTTTACAATAAAGTCCTCTCAGACACACCCTGGTCACATGAACAGGAAAATTAAAACCAGCCTCATTATTAATAAGCGCAAAATGCAACAAACAAGAAACATGGCAAGATGTCTCACAAAGCAGTGGATGTTTTCAATGTTGACATTAGATGTGTTTGCATAGAGGTCTGTGTGTGTGTGTGTTGCACATGCCATACTCACGCACAACCTATTAAAAAGTCTGCAAGGGGTGTGGATTCGGTATGAATGGTATTATACTCATAGCACATATTTATCTTAAAACTGTTTCAAAAGAATTAATACACAATGTTATTAATGCTGCACAGAGTAATGCCGAATTGATCAGCAACTTAGAAAAGAAAAGAGAGGAAATAGACTCTGAAACAAATCGACATAGAATGTTTGATAACTACTATTGTCCCCATCTTACAGCCATTGCCTGGTCATTGCGCCCTTCCAACTGTGTCAACTCAGCCTCCAAGCCAGCAAGCTGTTTTTGGAGATCAGCGATCCTGCAAAGAACGAATTGAAAGTCAGGACTTGTTAAATGTTGCACATGCTTTAACTTTAGTGTCAAGATGTCTTACATGCTCTCTCCATCCCCCCCCTCTCTGAAAGTGTTCTTTACACACATGTTACATGTAACGCTTAGGACCAGTCAACTTCAATAAATGCTCACCATGGAAATTGGAAAGCACATTCTTGTCTGAGTTTTAAAAAATGTCTTGCAAGCCAATAACAAAGTTGTTATGAAAAAAGAAACAAAATTTCAAGAAAAAACCCAGGATGCTACATGGGCAATATCGGACATCCGAACACATCCCTATTTTTGTTCAAACTTGAAAATGCTGACAACACGGAAAGCCCAGGAAAACTAAAGGCTCACGTAGCCTGAAAATCAGTCGAGTCTCCAATGAGCCGGATTTTTAGCAAAAGCCGGAAAAGTGTCACCCCTAATGTAACTGTAAGCCCTGGCGGTTGAAAAAATTTTTGAGTTTTTTTTTTTATTATAGTAAAACCCAACCCCCGATCCAGGTAGGTTGATCGACACATAGTCATCAGAGACGGACAATAAAATAATAGGTCCCTTGTACAGATCACAACACTTCATGCACATTGGACAGTCTGCACAAAATAAAAAATCCTACCAAAAATCCCAGAGATAGCATTAGTTGTGGATGTGGGTAAATCAAATCTAATCAATTCAAAATCTAACTGCCGGACTAGAAACGGAAATGGATGAAAACACATGCCTTCCTTTCCTCGTTTCCTCTTCACTCAGCTTGGAATTATATTCCCTCAGAGCTTCTTCAATCTATGTATGAAAAAAATAAAAGAAGAGGGGGAAAATTTTGACATTAGATATAGCATGATGAAATTATCAAACTTTTTAAAAACATGAAAACTGCTACAAGAAAACACAACAGAACAAAATTCCAAACCAGAGTGTGTTTGGCAAAACATTGCATCAGGCAAATAGTCTTCCTAGGAATTAAAGATCCAAAATGCTCTCTTGTAGAAGTTAAAAAGCCATAATGCTCTTTAGAGTTAAAAAGCTCAATGATCTCTAGGGATGTTAAAACAGCCCAAGAATCTTTCTGGAGGTGAAAAGGCCAAAAACAGGAGCAAGTTTGACCCAAAAACTTTGCTGATTACCTGCGTTGGCTTGCATTATTGAAACGTATGTTACAATCAAAATATGTCGTTATACTATAAAAATATATTTTCAAAGCAAACAACACAAAAAACACATATTTTGCATTTTGACGATTGATGACTGTTTTCTTCTAACATATCATTTCAGTTTTGGTAACTGTTTTCTTCTAACATACCATTTCAGTTTTGATAACTGTTTTGTTTTAACATAGTTTTGTAGCCATTTTCTGTTAATACTATTTCAGTTTTGGTAGCCATTTTCTTCTAACATACCATATCAGTTTTGGTAGCCATTTTTTTTTAACGTAACATTTCAGCTTTGGTAACTATTTTCTTCTAACAATACCATTTCAGTTTTGGTAACTGTTTTCTTCTAACATACCATTTCAGTTTTGGTAACTGTTTTGTTCTAACATACCATTTCAGTTTTGGTAACTGTTTTCTTCTGACATACCATTTCAGTTTTGCTGTTTTCTTTGAACATACCATTTCAGTTTTGGTAGCTATTTTCTTCTAACATACCATTTCAGTTTTGGTAGCCGTTTTCTTCTAAGATACCATTTCAGTTTTGGTAGCCGTTTTCTTCTAAGATACCATTTCAATTTTGGTAGCCGTTTTCTTCTAACATACCATTTCAGTTTTGGTAACTGTTTTCTTCTAACATATCCTTTCAGTTTTGGTAACTGTTTTCTTCTAACATACCATTTCAGTTTTGGTAACTGTTCTCTTCTAACATATCATTTCATTTCAGTTTTGGTAACTGTTCTCTTCTAATATACCATTTCAGTTTTGGTAGCTATTTTCTTCTAACATAACATTTCAGTCTTGGTAACTGTTCTCTTCTAACATACCATTTCAGTTTTGGTAACTGTTCTCTTCTAATTTCAGTTTTGGTAACTTTTCTTCTACCATTTCAGTTTTGGTAACTGTTTTCTTCTAACATAACATTTCAGCTAACACTTTTCTTCTAACATACTATTTTAGTTTTAGTAACTTTTCTTTTAAACATACCATTTCAGTTTTGGTAACTGTTTTCTTCTAACATACCATTTCAGTTTTGGTAACTGTTTTCTTCTAACATACCATTTCAGTTTTGGTAACTGTTTTCTTCTAACATACCATTTCAGTTTTGGTAACTGTTTTCTTCTAACATACCATTTCAGTTTTGGTAACTGTTTTCTTCTAACATACCATTTCAGTTTAGGTAGCCGTTTTCTTCTAACATACCATTTCAGCTTTGGTAGCCATTTTCTTATAACATATCATTTCAGTTTTGGTATGCCATTTTCTTCTAACATACCATTTCAGTTTTGGTAGCCATTTTCTTCTAACATACCATTTCAGTTTTGGTAGCCATTTTTCTTCTAACATACCATTTCAGTTTTGGTAGCCATTTTCTTTTAACATACCATTTCAGTTTTGGTAGCCATTTTCTTCTAACATACCATTTCAGTTTTGGTAGCCATTTTCTTATAACATACCATTTCAGTTTTGGTAGCCATTTTCTTTTTGTGATTTTCGGCCTCTGTAGACTTTACTCGGATTCTCTGAAACTGAAAAAAAAGGGAAGTAAACTTTTCTTTCTCGACACAATTAAAGACAAATAAACGTTTCTATGCTGATTTTGACTTTGTTGTTATGATAGCCGTAAGAAATATAAGCTATGTGCCTTTTCCCTCCCCAAGGCTTAAATCATCTAAACCAAAGCCTATCCTAGGTCTGGTAGCGTCACATGGAAACTGCCTCTCATAGACAGGAAGAGAGCACTCAGGCTTTACCCCCATACCTGAAACTGGTACTTAACTACACATTGGGAAAGTGAGGGAAAAGATTGGACACCCGTATTTCAGTTTCCCAAGGGACACATTGGTCACCCGTCTTTCAGTTTCCCAAGGACACAACATTGGTCACCTGTCTTTCAGTTTCCCAAGGACACAACATTGGTCATCTGTCTTTCAGTTTCCCAAGGACACAACATTGGTCACCTGTCTTTCAGATTCCCAAGGACACAACATTGGGCACCTGTGTTTCAGATTCCCAAGGACACAACATTGGGCACCTGTCTTTCAGATTCTCAAGGACACAACATTGGGCACCTGTCTTTCAGATTCTCAAGGACACAACATTGGGCACCTGTCTTTCAGATTCTCAAGGACACAACATTGGGCACCTGTCTTTCAGATTCTCAAGGACACAACATTGGGCACCTGTCTTTCAGATTCTCAAGGACACAACATTGGTCATCTGTCTTTCAGATTCCCAAGGACACAACATTGGGCACCTGTCTTTCAGATTCCCAAGGACACAACATTGGGCACCTGTGTTTCAGACCCAAGGACACAACATTGGGCACCTGTCTTTCAGGACACGACATTGGGCACCCGTCTTTCAGTTTTCCGAGGACACAACATTGGGCACCCGTCTTTCAGTTTTCCGAGGACACAACATTGGGCACCCGTCTTTCAGTTTCCCAAGGACACAACATTGGTCCCCGTCTTTCAGTTTCCCAAGGATACAACATTGGGCACCTGTCTTTCAGTTTCCCAAGGACACAACATTGGGCACCCGTCTTTCAGGACACAACATTGGTCCCCTGTCTTTCAGTTTTCGAGGACACAACATTGGTCCCCTGTCTCTTCAGATTCGAGGACACAACATTGGTCCCCTGTCTTTCAGTTTCCCGAGGACACAACATTGGTCCCCTGTTTTTCAGTTTTCGAGGACACAACATTGGTCCCCTGTCTTTCAGATTCCGGAGGACACAACATTGGTCACCCGTCTTTCAGATTCCCAAGGACACAACATTTTTGGCACAGCCAAATTAAGGATCCACAGCCACAATATCACTGTCACAAGTGCGCTTACGCACTCCACCCAACACATTGCTGTCACCATAGCAAAACATGTTAAATGTAAATAAAATACTACGAGAAAAGGCATTACAATTAGTGAAAATTGTGAAAAAGTGTTACAATGAATGAGGTAACTGTGAAAAAAATGTTACATCACAATGTATGTGAAAGTTTTGTGAAAAGCGATACTGTGAAAGCAGAAAATCTGTGAAAACAGAAAATCTGTGAAAACAGAAAATCTGTGAAAACAGAAAATTTGTGAAAACAGAAAATCTGTGAAAACAGTGTGACAATAAATGTGGAAGGGTGGGTGTCCAGGCAATACAGACGTATGAAAAGTTGAGTTTACACTCCACTCACATCATGCCTACATTCATGGGAAAATCTTGCAAGTTTTAATGTAACACTACACAGCCCCAAGGCAAAGGCAGACAAATTTCTTGACACAACATACTTGATCTCTTGCTTCTTGTTCCAAACGTTCTTTCTCTTGTTTTAACCAATCAGATTTTTCTCCAATGGGGCACACTTCTGATGTTCAGCGTCAAGCTCTTTTGATTTCTTTACTCTCTCGGTTTTGATCGTTTCATATTGGTCTTTAAAGATATCATATTGCTGAAATACACAATTGATAAATCAATGAACATAATTTGCAGCCAACTTAAAAAAGTGCACTATGAATTTCTTTCCTGATTATTAATTGTGTTAATACCATTATATATATATACACACACACAAATGGAAAATTCGAAATCACAGCTAGCACCAAAAAAAATTATTTCGTGACAAGTAACAGGTGAACCAAATGAAGTATAGATTCCACAAAGAAACAACACATCATTGCATGTCAGGGTATTTGAAATAGAAAGGTAAAAGGTCATGAGGTATCATATTAGCAAATTCTTTGCTGGGACATAAACTGAAGAACTTTGCTAGGGGTAGATAATTTCCTCTCATGATATCTTATCAACTTTGAAGTACCTACCAGCCACGTGTTTCTTCATTTCCAAGATTTTAACTTTTTCCAGAAATGTTTTATGCTCATTAAAAGACTTGACATCTTGCTCAAGGCGTGCTTTTTCTGTCTTTCTTGCTCCAGCTGTTCTTTCACTTTATGGACATCTGTTTGGAGGAACTTGCTTCCCTGTCGTGCCGATTTCAGCCGCTGATGATTCTCATACAAGTGTGATTTACCAACCTACAGAAATCAAAAGTGAACTTAATCAACCAGATAATGCATTAGAATCAGCAGGTTCTTCTCAATCCCTTGCTTGGCATGACCAGAGATGCCACTCACGCCTGAGGAAATTTCAGGAACTTTTTTGCAATGAGCCACTAAGAAGATAGATAGACATGGACGTACATATAAAGATATAATATTATTACATAATAATATATATATATACACACATCAACACATTTATATAGATACACATACACTACACACACATACTATGGGCAAAACTTACTGAGGGTCAGGGAGGGAGAAAGATGCCGTACATTTTGTAATAATTTAGAAACGAAAGCATTTCCTACATAGTTTGCAAACTTTGGATTTCATCAACAGTAATATTTAACTAGAAGTAAAGAAAATCAGTTCATCTTTTTTTCATTCAACTATCGTCTTTTCATTCAACTATCGTCTCCACATCCATCTCTCTACTCTCTTGCACATAGACTTCATCATGCACTGTCCTTTGTTGACAGAAAGAGATAGAAATTTCTCACCTGTCCCCGTTTCTCATCTCTTTCTCACACGCTGATTTAAGTGCCCTACATGTTTTGTTCATAGGTAGATCTAATTTTCTCTCTCTCACACACACACACACAGACAGATGCACACACACATACTAATAAACCCCAAAACAAGAAAATAAGAACTCATAATCCTTTATGACATTGTATTCTCATTACAAAAGGCTTCTTATAGATCTAGTTATCACTTCATCCATCATGTAATGCCTCTTTCATCCTTTTAAACTCTCCTTCTCCCAAGCGTTTTCATCACTTACAGTACCAACACACAATTGATGATCATGCTCATTTATTATTATAGAAAAGTGCATCTAGACTAATCTCTCTCTCCCCATCTCCATTTTCAAAACTCCTGATTTGAAATCTTTCTTAGTCCTGATTTGATTCCTACAGCTAACAGATATGCCCCAATTCTTTTCAGGCTGAAGTTCAAATTTGTGCATTGACTTTGGCCTAAGCTGCAAATTTTTTTTGCATGTACCCTGGTGAACATTAATACTGGGGTTTTTAGTCTTATATCTGTAGATTTATCCTCAGATCGGTGACAAAATCAAATTTTCAAATAGGGTTCAGAGAAAATGTGTAGCATAGGACATTGGGGAGTTAACTTAAGAAAAACATTGTAACTTGTAACATTCAACAGTTTGTCGCTCGCAGTTTTTGTTCTTGAAATCTAGTCTCCCATTTCTGTTTAATTCATTTCCCCTCCAGACTTCGCTTGGTCACCTGATTTCTGGAAACATCTTCTAGCAGAGATTTTCAATTTCTAGAAATTTCCCGAAAAGTGGCATCTCTGAATTACCCATTGATAAATTATTTTGGAAGAAAATTGTTTCCTGACACTTAATTTTTTTTTTTGAAAGACAGAAAAACAATATTAGTAAAACAAAACATCATGCACTTTTCACAAGTAAAAAATCATAGAAACAGATTATTGGGTTGTTTTTAAAATAACAAAATCATTAGAAAATTTTAAAAAGAAGAGAAGGAATCCAGTTTCTTACAGATTTTCTGTGTTTTCCAACATCTCTTGCGGACTCATTTTGGCGAAATCGCCACCCTTTCTTGTGGTAAAAACTGGCACAAATTGCCAACCTGGATATTCAGTTTCGAAACCCTTTCTTCAATCTGAATTTCATGGAAAAAGAGAGACTAAATTAAAACCTCAATTAAATTAAAAGATGATAAATAGGGAAGCCTCATCATCAAAGCCATATGCCACCCACCCTCAGCCCCTCTAATAAAAGTTGTCCAAATGTATGTTGGATAGAGACAATTCATCTTATTGACGGTGAAAGTCACAAACTGTGTAAGTCTACAATAAGTAACATCTTTTTTTTCCTCTCGCTTTTTAACATTAGGAAGCCCTTTATGTCTAGTTAGAATTACGTGGCACAAGAACCAACAGAAACCTGTATAACAACCATATGAGCAATCCGTGTATCCCGATTGGGTCTAGTTTTTGACACTTGCAAACCGTATGTTTGTGAAAATAGATTTTTTTAAATGTGCAGCATCTTTTTCTTCGATTTTTCCAGAACATCCAAATTGGACTTACACGGTTTGTGACTTTCACAGTCGTTATCCAGATTGTATCACATAAAATCAGCATTCAAAGTTTTTATTTTTATAAATGAGAGGTGACACTATAAAAATGTTCACTATTAATAAAAGTATTGTGGCGCTATACAAATGTTCACTAATCTTCTCCTTATGATTACTTAATTACTATTATCGGTCTCTTATTAGGATAACATAGCTGCCAACCTTTTCAAATTGAAACAACAGACTCTGACATAGCAAACTAACTCTAACTTGCAGAACAGCCCCTAGTGTTCCAATATTATATAAGCATTGATAATTTAAATTGAAACAAACCCCTTTAAGGCAAATAACAAAAACGTCTGCCGATCGTCAGCCTTTCTGGCCAAGTGCGACAGTAGTCTCATAAGCTTAGAATGGCGCCTCCGAAATTTCTGCCCAATCTTTCGGAGTCTGTGCCGTTAACTAAGGATTTCTTTAAAAACACAAGATACCGCAGTTAACCCTCATATACGTACTCTTCAAGGTAAACAGAGACCTACGAAGTCAAAGCCAAGAAAACATGTGACATATTAAAAAGTTTGTACGTACTAGTTGGCAGCTATGGGATTATCATGAGACATGTCAACCAAGGGCTATGATGGCTTACATACTCATAATACTGGCCATTCTAATAAATTATGCAAAATTCTATCACATTTTATCCATTGATTTAAACATTTTAGGCAGATAGGAAAGGGATAATTATAGATCAAACTAACTGATAAATTATTATTACATGACGAAACTGTCTAGTTCCAGGTCAACTTTGTGCTTCGTCTTCAATTCCTTTCCATGGCATTTCTATCATTTTGACCAGTCGCCCCATGATAAATCAATAACTTTTTCTACTCTACAAAACCCAAAGCCAGTGAGAATATTTCATAAAGCCAGCAAGATTCAATTCATTTTAAACACACAAATAAAAGCTTTTCACTTCACGACTTTTGAGCTACCGGCCTTCCATTCAACCACCACCGAGATGTGTTTGTCTTCGTGATTTCCCTGCATATGACTTTGTTCTCATCATCATCAAACCTGCCATGAGAAAAGCAAAAATTCTTCTTGAGAAGCCATAGTAAGAAAATTATGCACAAACAACAATTTAATGATGATGATCATCATGATAATAAAAATAATGCAGTGCTCACTTTGATAGGAGTATAAATTTATGACAAAATTTAAAGAGTAAGGAATTAGAAATGAGTTACACTGATCAAATATGTCTGTGAGACGAGTCAATGCAACATTGCGAGGTCATGGCATATCACCATACATTAAGTAATGTTGTGACATTGCTCCTTGGGTGACATTGGAAATAGAGCACAGTGAATTTAAGCATAGCCTTCGTGAAGAAATAGCATGCTACACGCTAAGCACGAGGACAAAAGAAGCAGCAAACAATGTCGGGTTATGACAGCGTGAAAGCACTGAAAGCTGCTCTCTATTCTAATTCAGTGTCTAGATCAAAGCTTAGATCTAGATCAAAGCGTAGATCTACATAGCTGTATTTAATATCTAAATTATATGTAATTTCCTTTAATTGGAAACACAACACTTTTGAGGTTGAGGCATTAAATAGTATTGAATGAAAATGAGTTACATATACAAAAACACATAAGATACTTCAAGAGGAGATGGAAATAAATGCAACAAACCAATTACAAATGAGACTCATGACAAATCAAAACAACATTTGAATATGGCATCAGTAGCTGAATGGACTACATCTAACTCTACGAGAAAACAATAGCTGAGAGGTCAGCGCTTTTTGTGACGTCACAGAAAGAGGAAACTCTCCTGAAGCAGGCTCTGTCTTCATAAGAGAGAGAGAGAGAGAGAGAGAGAGAGAGAGAGAGAGAGAGAGAGAGAGAGAGAGAGAGAGAGAGAGAGAGAGAGAGAGAGAGAGAGAGAGAGAGAGAGAGAGAGAGAGATCATACATTACTCACTCACAGTTCAATTTCAATTCTTGCTTCATCTTTCCTGTGCTTGATGAAATCCTTTGGATCGGATGCCCGGCCAAGCAAGCTTGGTTTGCCTCCAAGTCCTAGACATATGGCACACACAATAGCAGACTTGCCAGTGCCGTTTGGCCCAAGTATCACATTTAGAAACGGTCCAGTTTTAAATTCAACCGCATCATAAGTTCTGTTTCAATTTTTTTTTAATGGAACAAAATAAAAAGAGATACTTGACACTGACAAAAAACAATGAAAGGATTTTTATAACATTGTAAGTCAATCAAATGCTTGTAAAAATTTCTTAACAGAAGTCAATGGTATAAAGTTCGCAAGACAAAAAAATATGCTTTTAAGCATTGCAAGCATAAATAAATAAAATTCCCCTTTTAGACAGTGAATTCAACTTTACTTGGTAAACATATCTTCATCAACATGACTAACAGTAGGAGAAAAGGTAGTAAAAATAGAATGTTGTGAAGAAAGAGTTCAACAGAGAAAGCAGGAGGAGTCAGGAAGGAAAAAATATAGAGAGAGAAAGAACATGGAGACAAAATAAAATTCATGGCAACAAAAATATAAATAACAATTAAAGGAAAATTTATCCTTTTTTGAAGTCTAGTAGGGCTAAATTGCTACACCCAAATCATCCTTTTTACTCAAGAGATATGAGAATGTTAAAAGGCATGCATGATATCATGAGTGATTTCAACCGTGTACTGAAACAAAAAGTGATCCAAACATCTCTAAATGATGAGAGTTTGTCCGAACATGAGAAATGTCTCAGTCAATAATAAATTAACTACTGCCCCCCCCCCCCCCCCCCCCCCCACAATACAATACAAAGCAATCACCAAAAGCAACGAATGAAGACATTAAAATTGCAACTGCCCTTGTTATCAAATATATGCAAGTCATAAAGAGCTTTTTATCCAAAAAAAGTATTCTGCGCCAAATATTACATTGCCAAAAATGCATGATTCATTATAATGCATGTTTTTATCATACAGCTGAATTTTACAATTCAAATCACGCCCTCAAAATGCAAAAAGTATTTATTAAGTCCATCTTCAATTTGTTGCGTTTAAAGAGTCAATCCTGTGAATAATAAACTTGATAATTATAATGCACATACAATAATTAATTATAATGCAACTAGTCTTGGCTGTCTCGGCTCTGGCCACCCTTATCCGCCCCCTTCCTTATTCGACTCAGTAGGTCTGCAAGACAGACAGTCTGATCGGCTCTCTTTATCTGAAAAGGCCTTGTGTCACTTTTACCCACTAAAATCATACTCTGTGTGGCACGTGTGTCAACAAATACAAATCATTCCTTCACCATCCCACCCCTTGTTGTTGTCTTGGGTGAGAGAAGAATGTAACAGATATATGACAAGAGGTTAGAATCTAGGCCTCTTGGGTCTTGTCCTAAAACCAACAAACAATAAATAAAATCCAAACATGACAAAAAGAGTTTATTTCCAAACAAAAGTAACAAATGGGTTGTGACCCTTGACTCTGTCAAAATGCACAATTTTTTTTGTCAAACAACCAAAAATGTAACAAATGGGTTGTGACCCTTGACTCTGTCAAAATGCACAATTTTTTTGTCACCCATGGACTGTGCATTGATACAAAAAAGTAACACAAATTTATCTTTGAAATGTACCACCACAAGTTGAAGCAAATTAGGCAAAATACTTACAGAAAATTCTTCAATTTGATTCGGACGATAGATCCTTTTACAAATGCTGAGTCTTCAGATGTCATCACTGCAAAATTATGTGCCTGTATGACTTGCACTTCAAGGTAAATTGTATCTATCACAACAAGCCTGTCGGGTGTTCAGCTCTGTTTCCACATTAATCTTTGCAGGCTACAGTGTTGCCAAGACAAAAAGATAATAATGGAGAATTTTGAAATGTCATTCAATTTAATTACCATTATTTGATGGCAAGGTTTTTGTACTATAGAGCATTAAAGTGTTATTAAGATTTATAATTATCTCAATTTAATTTTTTGTTATCATTCTGGTTTCTCATAACTGTACTTGAACTTGAAGGCATGGCTTTCATTTCCCACAGCCTGCAATTGAATCCAAGGGTTTAGCCTTTAGGAAGTATTTTACAAGAAAGGCAAATATCTGTTATTTATGTTATACAGCATTTTAGCTTTTTAGGGCACCTCAATACGTGCTTACCATTTCAAAATAAAAAAATTGACACTTTTGAAGAAAAAAAGGCTAACTTACAACCAGAATTTCTATAAAACCTCAGCCATTTTCACTTGTGACCACATCAAGTTGCCCCAGAAACCTGCTATTTTCACGTTTTTGGAAATTACGAAAAAAAAAGGCCATTTTTTCGCCAACTTTCAAATCCCCGTGACTTTCTTAGAATTTATCGTATAAAAAGGTGATTTTGGCATCAATGTGCTTACAATAAACAAATCTTTCCAATGGTGTATTACATGACATACTAGTAGAAATATTTCAACTTCAGTTTTGATAGCCTAGTTACACAGTTTTAACAGAAGACATATCAATTTTAACAAATTTGAGGAGCCTGAAGAGAGATTTTCATACTGAGAACCAATAGTTACAAGTGTAGTACACCTGTAGTTAAGTTGTAAGTGAAAAAAAGGATTATTGAATAGTTACACAACACATTATAGATCCATCAAAGCTAATGAATTCATAGCAGCACTTCAATAAATGATAATCACGAGAGATTTCTCAGTAATCTCAGCCAGGAAGGGCGCTGTATGTGTCGATCGAGTTGGGACCTACGGATACGGCAGTTCATTTGAAAATGACCGGTAGATTATGACCCCTACATTTTCAAATGAAGTGCAGTAAGCGGTATATTACGTAATCCACTATGGCCAAATGGTTGCCCGTTTAGTTGAAAACATCTATGTCACGGGGCAATAGTTTGATGTACATAATTTGGTATTTGAGAGTGTAGAGATAAATATATTTTAGAGACCAAAACATGTTTTTCTCAATTGTGGATAAATGAGGAGATCTAGTCCGGCTGCACATACAGGACTTCGTTTTATAACGGCAGATTTATCTGGGCAGGTTTTATCCATCCCACTAAATTAATAGATCTAGATCTAGATTAGATCTAGATGATAGAATATATTATAAACTTTCTGAAGGGATTTTTTTTTTTAAGTGCCAAATGGATGGATACACACACTTACATCTCCTTATATTCTTATCTCTTACTAATCTAGATGTATGACTTTATCTAGATCTAGTGGGTCACCTTTCGGTTTCGATTTTGAAGTTGACATCGTAAATTTAGAATCTATGCAAGATTTTCATTTTTCCAGTTCCTTGAACACAAATTTCTTAACTCCTGAGCTACATATATAGATCTAGATCTAGATTCCTCCGATACAAAAAGGTTTGCCTGACAAAATAAGCAAAGCCAGCTAGTTTCACTTTCATATGCTAAGCGATAAAATAAAACTTTATTTTTACTAGATCTAGGTCTAGATTCTAGATCTTGATCTCTAAAATTCCACTTTCTAAACAAGATTATGTGTCAACAAATACAACACAAAATACGATGTAAATCTAAATTGCCGAGTACATTTTGATATCGCTAGACATTCATAACGACATTCAATCCAACGAGAAGCAATGAATTTAAAACCAATAATTTCTTTGACCATTTCATGCGTTCGTTAAATCTATAATTCTTATGGAAAAGTTGGCACATCCCTGTCTTGTTTTATTTTTATTTTTAAGCAATTTCACAGTTCTACCCAAGGCTAATTTTTTAGTATCGTTCTTATTATTAATTCCGATTACGATAATGTTCGCGCGAAAATTTTCAGACTTGAAAATAGATCTGTGTTATGACAGAATCGGAAGTACTACACGTTGTAACATCACTGAACTAAATTCGTTTAGTAACTGAATTTTATGGTCAAAACTCAGAAGTAGTTAATAATAATATACTATAATGTAATTTATGTTTTATGTATCCTGTTAATTATAGATGTGTCAGTATATATTGAAACATTTTTTTGTCTTTACTGAATTTGTGTCTTCTTCAATTCTTAGAGTAACGGTATACTCAATTAAGATTAGAATAGAATAGATAGTGTGATCAAGACATTTTTAACTTGTACATAAAAATGAAAATGGAAGTCAGCTTTTACTTTTTAGCCCAAGTCATCAGACGCACATACATTTTTGAGTTTCCAGTTGTGCTGATGGATGAATCTCCAGGACGAATGTTAGCAGAAGCCTGTGGTTATTATGTTCTAAGGTGGCTAAAACACCCGATGCCTTTGCTTGCATCTCTCTTCTCTCTCTCTCTCTCTCTCTCTCTCTCTCTCTCTCTCTCTCTCTCTCTCTCTCTCTCTCTCTCTCTCTCTTTCTCATCTCTCTCTCTCTCTCTCTCTCTATGTGTGTGTGTGTCTCTCTCTCTCTCTCTCTCTCTCTCTCTCTCTCTCTCTCTCTCTCTCTCTCTCTCTCTCTCTTCTCTCTCTCTCTCTCCTCCCTCTCTCTGCTCGTTCGGCTCTCTGAGTCTCCATTCCTCCTCCCTTCTCTCTTCTCTCTCTCTCTCTCTCTCTCTCTCTCTATCTCTATCTCTCCTCTCTCTCTCTCTCTCTTCTCCTCTCCCTCCCTCCCTCTCTCTCTCTCTCTCTCTTCTCTCTCTCTCTCTCTCTCTCTCTCTCTCTCTCTCTCTCTCTCTCGTTCGCTGTCTCTCTTTTCTATCTCTCCACTCTCCCTCCCTTCTCTCTCTCTCTCTCTCTCTCTCTCTCTCTCTCTCTCTCTCTCTCTCTCTCTCTCTCTCTCTCTCTCTTCTATCTATGCGACAGTGGACAGGTGCTTGCATCCGTCTGGGGACTAGACGGTCCAGTCCTCCATGAGTCTCCTGGTGGCTTGCAAGGTGGTCTTGGTCCGTTTCTCTGAAAACAGCGTGCTGTACTCTCTCTTCTCTTTGATCTGTCTCAATAGTACTGCAGTAGGCCAGTAACTAATAAAGAGGAAATATGAAATTGAATATGAACGCCTAATAGGTAGAACAGAGACAGTTACAAAGACAGAAAAGTTTTGGGCAAAACCACCCTTCCTCAGTCACACAGTAACGATACAACAATGATTTAGTGGACGTGAGTGGCCAATCATGTGATGACCCATCACGTAGATTCCATGAGTAAGCCTCATAACAATAGAAACAAAATGTGTATATGTAATAAAAACAATAAGAAAGTGAAAAAGAAAGAAAAAGAAAAAAAGGGTAAATAAGGAAATGGAGAAATGAGCTAAAGGTCGATGAACAGAAGCAGACAGACAAATGGACAGGGAGAGAGGGAGAAGAGAGAGAGAGAGAGAGAGAGAGAGAGAGAGAGAGAGAGAGAGAGAGAGAGAGAGAGAGAGAGAGAGAGAGAGAGAGAGAGAGAGAGAGAGAGAGAGAGCGAGAGAAAGGGACAGGGAGGACATAACCATACTGCTATTGTAATGATAAATTAATGATATTGTAATTTACTGTTGAGGTTATGTGGGTGGGACGTACCACATTGATTTATAAGGCCAGGTTCCTCGTGGAATATGTCATGACAAGTATCATTTTTTGGCGGACATCAATGACTGATATGTCTAGGATACCTGATGGTCACTGGAGTTAAAGTGAGAGGGAACAGGTTTGGAGTGACATTTTCTGATGTCGGTGAGGCGTTGGGTAAAGCGGTCAGCCAAGGCTGAAGTGACTTTCTTTCTGTGGCCTCGGTGGTGGTCAACCGAGCTGCTTTCGCAGCCCGGATTTACAGCTGAGCTATCAGTGCAGCTTGACATGTGGGCGTGTCTGAATGGTGCCAAGAAGTGGCCAACGCTGCACTGTGCAATTTCCATCATCAGAGCAAACCTCATAATAACATTAATAACAATAAATCAGGATAAAGGAGAAACAAACATAAAAAAAAAAAACGACGAAATTTTCATGAAAGAGAGAGAGAGAGAGAGGTATAGAGAGAGAGAGAGAGAGAGAGAGAGAGAGAGAGAGAGAGAGAGAGAGAGAGAGAGAGAGAGAGAGAGAGAGAGAGAGAGAGAGAGAGAGAGAGAGAGACAGACAGACAGAGAGACAGAGAGACAGAGAGAGACAGACAGAGAGAGAAAGAGAAAGTTCCCAGGAGAGATTTTTAGAGATAGATATTTTAGAAGAGATTTATAGAGAGAGAAAATGTAAGAGAGAGAGAGAGAGAGAGAGAGAAATGAGAGAGAGAGAGAGAATAGAAAATGAGAGACAGAGAGATCCTTCAGAGATTGAGAGAGAGAGAATTTTAGAGAGAGAGAGGAGAGAGAGAGAGAAAAAGAGAGACTAGAAAGTCAGAGAGAGAGAGAGAGAAGAGAGAGAGACAGACAGATGTTCAGACAGACAGACAGACAGAGGATCAGAGTGTTGAGATACAGAGAGAGAGAGAAATGAGAGATTGAGATCCTTATTCAGAAAATACTTGATCTTGAGAGAGACAAATCAGAGAGAGAGAGGATCAATAAGAGAGAGAGAGACAGAGAGAGAGAGTGGAAATCAGAGAGAGATCAGAGAGAACCACAGAGACAGAGACAGAGAGAGACAGACAGACAGACAGAGACAGACTAAGACAGAGACTGCAAAGAGAGAGAGAGAGAGAGAGAGAGAGAATTTGAGAGAGAGAGAGAGAGAGAGAGAGAGAGAGAGAGAGAGAGAGAGAGGGAGGGAGGGGGGGGAGGGAGGGAAAGAGAGAGAGAGAGAGAGGGGGAAGGGAGGAGAGTGAGGGGGAGAGACTAGAGAGAGAGAGAGAGAGAGAGAGAGAGAGAGAGAGAGAGAGAGAGAGAGAGAGAGAGAGAGAGAGAGAGAGAGAGAGAGAGAGAGAGAGAGAGAGAGAGAGAGAGAGAGAGAGAAGAGAGAGAGAGAGAGAGAGAGAGAATGAGAGATATTGAGACAGACAGAAACAGAGAGAGTATAATGGGAAATATACTTTAGTGTAATGGGAGATATGAGAGTCGCTATTAGTGTAATAAGAGATATGAGAGTCTCCATTAGTGTAATAAGATATATGAGAGTCTCTATTAGTGTAATGAAAGACATGGGAGTCGGTATTAGTGTAATGGGATATATGGGAGTCGATATTAGTGTAATGGGAGATATGGAGAGCCTCTAATTAGTGTAATGGGTGATATGGAAGTCTTCTATTAGTGTAATGGGAGATATGGGAGTCTTTATTAGTGTACTGGGTGATATGATAGTCTCTATTAGTGTAGTGGGTGATATGATAGTCTTTATTAGTGTAATGGGTGATATGATAGTCATCTATTAGTGTAAAGGCAGATATGGGAGTCTCTATTAGTGTAAAGGGAGATATGGGAGTCTCTTAAAATGCAATGGGAGATATGGGATTCATCTATTAGTGTAATGGAAGATATGGAAGTCTCTATTAGTGTAATGGGAGATATGGGAGTCTCGATTAGTGTACTGGGTGATATGATAGTCTCTATTAGTGTAATGGAAGATATGGGAGTCTTTATTAGTCCAATGAGAGATATGGGAGTCACTATTAGTGTAATGGGAGATATGGGAGTCTCTGAATGTAAACGAGATATCGAAAGTCTCTATTAGTGTAATGGAAGATATGAGAGTCTCTATTAGTGAAAAGGGAGATATGGGAGTCTCCTATTAGTGCAATGGGTGAAAATGGGAGTCTGCATTAGTGTAATGGGAGACATGGGAGTCTCTATTAGTGTAAAGGGAAATATTTTTTTTCTGTAGTAGTATAAAGGGAGATAGGATCATTGAAAAGAGCATGGGTGGACATTTCACATGGGCACATTGGTTAGGATCATTGAAAAGAGCATTCTTGGACACTTTACATAGGTCTGTGCAACAAACTTTATTCAGTACATAACAAATTGACATAGAATGCCAAAGTAAATCCATTCACTGATTTAAAACATCAAACAAACAATGAGACAATGCGAGAATGATAATATATGAGTAGTTCAGCAATAATAATGACAATAATAATAATAATAATAATAATAATAATAATAATAATAATAATAATAATAATAATAATAATAATAAGTATTTATGTAGAGCTGACTACCACCAAAAGGTCTTCAGAAGCGCTTCTTCTATAGGTATGGAATATCCCATATAATATTATATGGGTTAAGTAGCTTACAATCAGTTTAGATAAGATAAGTTAAAGTATGACCAAGTCACCTTCTTTTTATACTTAACGTTAAATATCTTCTTCTTTCTTTTTCCACTTCTTCTTCCACTTTTTTCTTCTTCTTCTTCTTCTTCTTCTTCTTCTTCTTCTTCTTCTTCTTCTTCTTCTTCTTTTCTTTTCTTCTTTTTTTCTTCTTCTTCTTCCTCTTCCTCCTCCTCCTCCTCCTCCTTTCTCTTCTCTTCTTCTTCTTCTTCTTCTTCCTTCTTCTTCTTCTTCTTCTTCTTTCTTCTTCTTCTTCTTCTTCTTCTTCTTCTTCTTCTTCTTTTTTCTTTTTTCTTCTTTTTCTTCTTCTTCTTTCTTCTTTCTTCTTCATTTTCTTCTTCATTTCCTCCTCCTTCTTTCTAACAACATCCTCATTTAGATTTCACTTTTCACACCATGCAGTGAAAGGCGCATTTGGTTCATGGATCAGCACCATGAGTGACTGGTAGCCATGGCTTTGTATTGCATGAGTCAGGTGTTTACACGTAGAAAAGGTTCTCAATGGAATGTTGACAAAATGTTTAACCACAAAGTAAAGACAAGTTGTACATTTATATGGGGAGACAACTTTTCAAGTTTTATTCACATCTGGAAAAGCATTAATTACCCACATGATAATATGAGCAATGCATGTTTCTAACCTATAATGTGAGCCGAGATATGATATAAATATGAAGTGATTTAGGGTGTTTCTTCGTGAGTCTTATGAAACAATGTTATTACGTCCGGACAGAGTCTACTAGTAATCTTCTCTCATCATCTTCCTCCATAGACATCATCCTGCGCTCTTCTCTGTGTTTTGCTTGTCTGTTGGATAGAGAGAAAGGCTCAGCTTTTAGTTAGAAAGGGCATTTAAATTTACAGTCTTTAGCACCTGAAGAAATGAAGGCAGGAAGAAGAAGAAGAAGAAGAAAAGGAAGAAGAAGAAGAAGAAGAAGAAGAAGGAGGAGGAGGAGGAGAAGGAGGAGGAGGAGGAGGAGGAGGAGAAGGAGAAAAGAAGAAGAAGAAGAAGAAGAAGAAGAAGAAGAAGAAGAAGAAGAAAAAGAAGAAGAAGAAGAAGAAGAAGAAGAAGAAGAAGAAGAAGAAGAAGAAGAAGAAGAAGAAGAAGAAGAAGAAGAAGAAGAAGAAGAAGAAGAAGAAGAAGAAGAAGAAGAAGAAGAAGAAGAAGAAGAAGAAGAAGAAGAAGAAGAAAAAGAAGTGCAATAATCAATATTAACACTCCTGCCAGAACTCTGTATAACTTGAATGAATTTTGTTTTCTCCTTGTCTGTCTGTCTCATGGGGGAACTTGGTAGTCTAGAGGCAAGGTGTCAGCCTCTAAAACAAAAGGTTGCTGGTTTAAGCCCTGGCAGGTTGAATGTTTTCCAAAGTTTTTGCAACTAAAGCTACCCTCCTGGTTCACGTAGGGGGTAGCTTTACTAGTGTATGGGATACTAGTCCCATTGGAGACACTATGCAAAAACTATCCGCTAATGGTTTGGCATTAACTTTCCTTAATAACTTTTGTAAAAGTAAAATACAACTCGTCATACCGCCAGCGTGCATCACCACCCCCTTCCTCGAAGTGATGCAAGCCAAGTAGAATTTAGTTTGGCTTGGTCACAGATCACGGAGTCAAATACACACTACACACACACAAGCATCACTGTTCTGTGTGTCTAAGTCCTCTTACACTTATAGAAATGACATTGACACTAGTGACACAGGCTTCTTCTTTATGATAATAAAAGTATTGGTGGTTTGGAGACAACCATTGAAATCCACTACTTAAACCTAGTTTAGTCAGGTAAAGAGTTGCATCAGCATAGGCCCAGATCGCGTCATCCTGACAATAGCATAGCTGGGTAGGCATGGCTATGATTGGGTCCAAATAGGTGGTGAGACTCATGCTGCACAACAGTGTTATAACATAGACTAATCTTTTTTTGAGTTACGGGTGTGTCTGTCAATATTTTTTTCTTCTTCTAGACGGCATAAGAGACAGGGCGATCCTACTACATGTATTACTATATAATACAACAATAGCCTTTTCACTTGCAGAAGGCCCACATTGTCTTGTCAGTTATCATTTTTTTCTCTATTTTGTTAGTCAAATATTGATTATCTCCTCACTGTAAGGCTACGTCTCCTTATGCGTGACGCGATGTTAAGTCGTGAGCGATAGACACTTGATATCAGTCGCGTGGCATGTCTCCTTATGAGTGAATCTTCGCTAGCAATTATCTAGTTTCATGCAATGTCTGTCAGTCGCGGGCAGCAAAAGTGTCTCCTTATGCGCGAGCAACTTTTCGTCGCATCTGAAAGACTGGCGACGGCAAGTGACGGAAATGGTTGAGAAGGGCAATGCATTAATTTAGTATCAAGATGAATATAGCAAAGCTCTCTTCTAAGTACATGTTCATGTCCACTAGTGTTGCTATTCTCACTGGCTACAAAAATTGAAAACAAGACGTCATAGATATTGGGTACGTGAGATGTATCGAAGACGACAAGAACATGAGGCTTTTCACCATTTCCTTTTCAACACTCTTCCAAAAATTATTAATATAATCCCTGTTTCTGTGTTCTTTCATCTGTGGGTTATATATGGCAGGCTCCCCACGAACGAGTTCAACCAAACGCTCAATTTGTCTTGTTGACGATTCCGCCATGTTTCACAATGGGCCTTCCCAACACTGCACACAACACACTCGGGCCATGCGTCCCACGCAAGAAACTTTGACCAATGGTTATGCTTTAAATCAATTACACCTCTAGTCGGTTGTGAGCAACTGATTTCCTGATTGCTAAATGACTCCGTCGCAGGTGATGGTTGCGAGCGAATTGATGTCGCGCCAAGATATAAGGATACAACTTCTTATAAATCTTACTTGATTGATTTTTGCGGGAAATTAGTCGTGCGCGGCTGTACGTCGCATCACACATAAGGAGACGTATCCTAATACTGAAAATGGGCATTTCTGTTATAACGGCTAATTACCACTGGCACAACAATTGGCAGTATGACGAGGTTTGAGTGTACATCTAGAAATGTCAAAGTTCTAAAACATTGGTGTTCAGGATCAGGACTTTACAGAAAACTTAAACTTTGTACCAAAAGCTTACTTGTTCATGTTTGTGGCAAGCCTTTTGATATCTGTCATTGTCATCAACTTGTCAAAGGAAATGATTTCATGAGTTGTATCTGCTGCCAATCTGGGCACTGGATAAAGAAAAGCAAACAGACTGTCAGTACTGTTACTGTTATTTATACTCATGACATGCAGTGACACAAGTAATGGCATTACAACATGCAGTGACATAAGTCATTGTATCATGACATGTGGTGACATAGGTCATTGTATCATGATATGTCGTGACATGGGTCATTGTATCATGATATGTGGTGACATAGGTCATTGTATCATGATATGTGGTGACATAGGTCATTGTATCATATATGTGGTGACATGGGTCATTGTATCATGACATGTGGTGACATAGGTCATTGTATCATGATATGTGGTGACATAGGTCATTGTATCATGACATGTGGTGACATAAGTCATTGTATCATGACATGTGGTGACATAGGTCATTGTATCATATGTGGTGACATGGGTCATTGTATCATGACATGTGGTGACATGGGTCATTGCATCATGACATGTGGTGACATAGGTCATTGTATCATGATATGTGGTGACATAGATCATTGTATCATGACATGTGGTGACATGGGTCATTGTATCATGACATGTGGTGACATGGGTCATTGTATCATGATATGTGGTGACATGGGTCATTGTATCATGACATGCGGTGATATAGGTCATTGTATTATGACATGTGGTGATATAGGTCATTGTATGATGACATGTGGTGACATGGGTCATTCTATTATGACATGTGGTGACATGGTGACATGACATGTGTCATTGTATCATGACATGTGGTGACATAGGTTATTATATCATGACATGTGGTGACATGGGTCATTGTATCATGACATGTGGTGACATAGGTCATTGTATTATGACATGTGGTGATATAGGTCATTGTATTATGATATGTGGTGACATGGGTCATTGTATCATGACATGTGGTGACATAGGTCATTGTATTATGACATGTGGTGATATAGGTCATTGTATTATGACATGTGGTGACATAGGTCATTGTATCATCACATGTGATGACATGGCTCATTTTATGATGACATGTGGTGACATAGGTCATTGTATTATGACATGTTGTGATATAGGTCATCGTATCATGACATGTGATGACATAGGTCCTTGTATCATCACATGTGGTGACATAACTCATTGTATGATGACATGTGGTGACATAGGTAATCATATCATCACATGTGGTGACATAGGTAATCATATTATGATATGTGATTACATATGTCATGCAGTGACATAGGTTATTGCATTACAGCATGCAGTGACATAGGTCATTACATTACCACATGCAGTGACATAGGTCATTACATAACAACATGCAGTGACATATGTCATTACATTACAACATGCAGTGACATAGGTCATTACATTACAGCATACAGTGACATAAATCATTACGTTACAACATGCGGTGACATATGTTAGTACATTTCAGCATGCAGTGACATACGTTATTACATTACAGCCTGCGGTGACATAGGCCATTGTATTACAACATGTGGTGACAGGTCATTGTATTACAGCATTCAGTAACATAGGTCATTGTATTTCAACATGCAGTGACATAGGTCATTGCATTACAACATGCAGTGACATAGGTCATTGTATTACAACATGCAGTGACATAGGTCATTGTATTACAACATGCAGTGACACAGGTCATTACATTACAACATGCAGTGACATAGGTCATTCTATTACAACATGCAGTGACATAGGTCATTACATTACAACATGCAGTGACATAGGTCATTGTATTACAACATGCAGTGACATAGGTCATTGTATTACAACATACAGTGACACAAATCATTACATTACAACATGCAGTGACATAGGTCATTGTATTACAACATGCAGTGAAGTCGTTGCATTACAACATGCGGTGACATAGGTCATTTTATCATGACATGTGGTGACATAGGTCATTGCATTACAACATTCAGTAACATGGGTCATTTTATCAACATGTGGTGACATAGGTCATTGCATTACAACATGCAGTGACATAGGTCATTTTATCATGACATGTGGTGACATAGGTCATTGCATTACAACATGCAGTGATATGGGTCATTTTATCATGACATGCAGTGACATAGGTCATTCTATTACAACATGCAGTGACATAGGTCATCATTTGTCACCCACAATTAGAACATCCCATTTTTCACCATCCGATGACTAGCACAAAGTTTTCATTACCTGAACCAGCACATGACATGTGGTGACATAGGTCATTCCAACATTCAAAAACATAGGTCTCTAATGGCAACGTTTTCTTTCACAATGGGAGTGATTTGCATGAAGTGACAGGTAGCCAGAGATTTCTTGTTTGTTGTTTTTAAGGAGAACATAAGCAACAAAAAGGGTTACAAATCAATTTAAAGGGTAACAGGACATCATGTGGTGACTTTTGCATAACAACATGCTTGACATGGGTCAGTTACTTTAAAATCACGACAAGGATGACACCAAACATCACCACATTTTGACCCCTTCACCAATACTCCTTCTTTTCTCCACCAGACAATCACCAATTCACTCTAATGGCAACTTTTCTCCATCAGACAATCACCAATACCAGAGATTTCTTGTTTGTTCTCCACCAGACAATCACCAGGACATACTCCCTTCTTCTCCATCAGACAATCACCATATTGACTCTCTTCTTCTCCACCAGACAATCACCATTACTCCCTTCTTCTCCACCAGACAATCACCAATACTCCCTTCTTCTCCACCAGAAAATCACCAATACTCCCTTCTTTTCCATCAGACAATCACCAATGCTCCCTTCTTCTCCACCAGACAATCACCAATACTCCCTTCCTCTCCACCAGAATATCACTAATACTCCCTTCTTCTCCACCAGAATATCACCAATACTCCCTTCTTCTCCACCAGACAATCACCAATACTCCCTCCTTCTCCACCAGACAATCACTAATACTCCCTTCTTCTCCACCAGACAATCACCAATACTCCCTTCTTCTCCACCAGAAAATCACCAATACTCCCTTCTTTTCCACCAGACAATCACCAATGCTCCCTTCTTCTCCACCAGACAATCACCAATACTCCTTCCTCTCCATCAGAATATCACCAATACTCCTTCTTCTCCACCAGAATATCACCAATACTCCCTTCTTCTCCACCAGACAATCACCAATACTCCCTTCTTCTCCACCAGACAATCACCAATACTCCCTTCTTCTCCACCAGACAATCACCAATACTCCCTTCTTCACCAGACAATCCACCAGATAATCGCCAATACTCCCTTCTCGTCCACCAGAAAATCATCCAAGTAATTTGTTACAGTGAAAATCAGGGAATCAGAAGACCTGCCCCCTCTAAACGGGAAAGGTCCCCGGCTAATCAACCCCCATAAAAAAAACAAATACACAGATAAATGAACCCCCAAAACCCAAGTATATATACATGTATATACAAAACAAAGGTAAGGAAAACACAGCAAAACTGAAAACTTTCATAATACAGTAGTGACCGCCTAAATGCCCGCCACCTAAATGTCTGTTTTAGCCTAAATGCCCGCCATCTCAGTGAAACCGATTTTTTCTATATAAATTGCCCCTCTAAATGCCCGTTTGAAAACCAAGATTTTCACCTAACGACAACTGCAGGTATCTTTTTCTCCAAAGTATCATAAAATACGTCTGTAATTGATTAAATATTCTGTTTTTCTTCATCATACATGTAATCCGATCGCTAATCTAATAGGGCTTATGCCCCCCGTCAACAATGTGCCATGCATTGCAACCACCCTTCATTACCTATCCATGGTAGGCCCTAATGTACTAAACGTTGACCAATCTTCTATTCATAACTCCACCCAATGTACAACACACCCATTGACCCATTGAATCACTGGTTTGTCATTAGGCAATTAGAATTAAACAGTCTTCTGGATTCCGCCCACATCTCTTTCTTGATGTCATAAGTGGCATACAATCACCTGATGTCTTTAAACCGGACGCTCATTGCGATCGAGGGACAAGGTGTGAACAGTTTTGTTGCTGTATTGGCCGTATCCAATGTGACTTCGGGTCTTTGTGATGAGAGACGGTCAACCCATCCGCGCTCTCACTACCTCAGCGTTAAAAAGTGTAATGGTTTCCAGGTTTCCTTTTTTCTCGCAATAAATGTTTCGTACAGCTGATGACTTTTCCAAAAACAAACGATCTGGCTATGAATCTTTATCCTTGTCTGTCTGTTTTCTTAATTTTAACATGAGGATTATGAATCGAAGGAGTTGTAAGATTCGTGTTAATTTATTCACACATTGGTCCCATTGACTATTTTTCTTTATCCAGTTTTTCTCATCCAAATTTGTATAATTACTTAAGTCACAGGTCTTGTGGTTAAATAAGTTACGTGATTATAGTGTGGGTTGTGCCAGTTAATGAGGAAGCAAACATTGGATCAGGTCCTTTTTCTCTTAGCCTCCATAGTAACAACTTGAATTTTGCACAGCTACATACAGATCTACATCTTGAAAAAGAAAAAGAATAAACCAGGAAATGATTTATAAAAGAAGCTTCAAATCCTGGACGAAATTGGCAAGACACTAGGGAAACCCAACGTGACAGAAATAGGACTACCCTCAAATTGTTGCCCCTGACCTACTTTCACCTAAAAGCCCGTTTTGTCTAAATGCCCGTTTTGTCTGCTTCCCAAACACCAGGCATTTAGGCGGTCACTTCTGTAATAAGATGGTGAATTTAGAATGAACCAATGCAAGGATACGAGCAAGTCGCATGATTGGAACGGAGTTGACGATGCCATCCCACCTCACTGCCCTCTCCGCCTGCATGTACAAACGCCTGCGCGTCCTCTCATTGCTCAACGGCAGGAGACTGTCTAATGCTTCTTTGAATTCTCTCTCGCTGAGCTGGGCGTTTTCTGAGGTTTGGTACGGCACAAGCTTGTTTTCAAGCTGGAATGAAGAAAGTCAATTTGAATACGGAGAGTTCTTAATCTACACAAGGAACAAAATACATTAGCATTGTTTAGATGGTTGAATGCTTTGGACGAAAAATAAATTGTGGCACAAAGATGATGTGGTATGAAAGGGAAAATCCAACCAAATCTTCACACACACACACACACACACACACATAAACAACACAAACTCCCCTCTTTTAGTCCTCTAGATATAAGAAGACTTACACTTCTAGATGAGTCTGTCAACATTAAAACTTTAACCACAAACAAAACAAGTCTATTTGCTGTTCATGAAAAACTCGCATTTCAGAATGGCTTGATTTCAAGCTGATACGGCCACAGAAATAATTGAGTTTGGAACGGTTTCTGGCCTCACGAAATCAAGTTACATCTATTATTTCTAGTAGCAAAAGATATCATACTATACATAGATATTGATATAAAAGTAAAGTTGTTAACTTTGCAAATCTCAATGAAAGATAATATAAAAAAAATGGTGAGAAAACCTTAAAATGGATTCCAAATAACTTCTCTTCATTTCACTATGCCATCATTAAAAAAATAAAATAAAAAGCAAACAATTCGTCTCTACCCCCTCACACTATCCGTACGTACATCATGAAATCTTGGCTCTCTTGACTTCAACATAATGTGGATGAAAAAAGAGGAAACCAGCTGTCTGGAAATTCTGTTCTCACTGTATGAGGTGTAACTCATTTGAAGACTCTCTAAATCGTCTTCCTGAAGAAGAAGAGGTCAAAGATACTCATTTGAAGACTCTCTAAATCGTCTTCCTGAAGAAGAACAGGTCAAAGATATTCATTTGAAGACTGGTCAAAACGGGATATTCATTTGAAGACTCTCTAAATCGTCTTCCTGAAGAAGAACGGGTCAAAGATATTCATTTGAAGACTCTCTAAATCGTCTTCCTGAAGTAGAACGGGTCAAAGATATTCATTTGAAGACTCTCTAAATCGTCTTCCTCAAGAAGAACGGGTCAAAGATATACTGAAATCGTCCTGAAGAAAACAGGTCAGAGATACCATTTGAAGACTCTCTAAATCGTCTTCCTGAAGAAGAACGGTCAAAGATACAAAGATATTCATTTACCATTTGAAGACTCTCTAAATCTCATTTGTCTTTTCCTGAAGAAGAACGTGTCAAAGATACGACTGTCTAAATCGTCAAAAGATATTCATTTGAAGACTCTCTGAATCGTCTTTGAAGACTCCTGAAGAAGAACGGATCAAAGATACTCATTTGAATACTGTCTAAATCGTCCTGAAGAAAAACAGGTCAGAGATACCATTTGAAGACTCTCTAAATCGTCTTCCTGAAGAAGAACGGGTCAAAGATACTCATTTGAAGACTCTAAATCGTCTTCCTGAAGAAGAACAGGTCAAATATACCATTTGAAGACTCTCTAAATCGTCTTCCTGAAGAAGAACGGGTTAAAGATACTCATTTGAAGACTCTCTAAATCGTCTTCCTGAAGAAGAACGTGTCAAAGATACTCATTTAAAGACTGTCTAAATCGTCTTCCTGAAGAAGAACGGGTCAAAGATACTCATTTGAAGACTCTCTAAATCGTCTTCCTGAAGAAGAACGTGTCAAAGATACTCATTTGAAGACTGTTTAAATCATATTCCTGAAGAAGAACGGGTCAAAGATATTAGAAGTATATACTTTGGTATCAAATCAATGTTATGTTGAAATTAAAAAGATATGAACAAATAGATATATACGTAAACCCATATTAGTGAAACTGTAGTGTTGTGAGTTTGTAATCACGACCACACCGGTTCCAACCCCATGGCTTGCCAAGGCTTTTTTTCACAACGTTGTACTCTTAGGAAAGGTACTTTACTCTGCATTCCTCACTGGACTAAGGTGTAAATGAGTACCCAGCTATAGGTAAAGAAATATCTTGTCACAGGGTTACTGTAAGCTCGGAGTGACTAACAGGCTCCTGTAATCTATGCTCCCAGGGAATCGAGAACGACTTTGAATGAAATGGCCTGCTGAAGGACAAGTAGTGTACAGTCGATGAACCTGCACTTGTGTGGGGACACAGACTATAAATCCATCTTTGTCTCTATGTTTATAAAAAAAGTATCTAATTGTAACCATGTGACAGAACATAAATTAGGGCACAACAATCATTTCCTTCCCACATTTGGAGCCATTCAAAGACCAAACAGTTGACATTTTGCTCAGATTGTTTTTGTTTTTATTTTGTTAAGATGCTGAGAAACCAACAACATGCCTTTGAGACTCAGTTTAAAAAGAAATTTGATCTTTAATAGAAAAAATTGACCACATCAAATAATATATTTTGGAAAAGCTTTAGAAAATCCCTAACAACTTACATTGAGAAAGGGTAAACCACAGAGGCAAATGCCCTGAAATCTTCAACTTCCTTCCAGTCGACAGCTGTAATGAAATCTCCCATAAGCAAAATGTAACGTAGGCAAGCCGCATCAAGGTTGCCAACATAGACGTGTCCCAGAAGCTGTAGCATCTGCAAAATAATGGCACATCGGGATTACATGGGCGTTGTTAGCCTTGGATCCAATGCAATAGGAACTGAACCTTAAAACTCTATCCCCACCAACCCCAAAAAGCAAGAATACCTCCAAAACATCTGATCACACAAAAAGTCTTTGAACACCATGCATTTACCTAGATTTATAATGTGTGTATAAGAAACGTTTACTCTCTATTTTCTATCCTAACACTCATTCTTCTGGTAAGCAGCGTCAGCAGCGGGCAAATGACATGTTTCATAATATGACTTGGTAAACTATTCTCACAAGATTCAAAGAACGACCAAAATTTATTCATATTAAAGACTTCCCTTGAAAAGTAGAAAATGGAGCTGATTGTGATTATCTTTTTCATTCCTTTGATTTGCTTGCATTATTTTTTTTAAGCAAATGTTACCTTGTCAAGTGTGTTGAATTCCGTAATGGATGACAGAAAGTCATGGGTGGCCATGAACATCACATCCTCCACCAGGTAGCGATCATGCATGAAGCAATAAAGTGTGTCCTGAAAATGGAAAGAACAATTCTCAATTAATAGCGATCATGCATGAAGCAATAAAACATGTTCTTAAAATGGTAAGAACAATTCTCAATTAATAGCAATCATGCATGTCCTAAAAATGGAAAGAGCAATTCTCAATTAACAGCAATCATGCATGAAGCAATAAACCATGTCTTGAAAATGGAAAGAACAATACTCAATTGATAAAAGCAAACAGATGATATTGTCAACAAAGACGGAAAAATATAACCAGTTGGTACCCTAGCTCTTCTTTCGTTTTATAAAAATTTAATGCTTAGATAAGTCCTCAGGACAGTTGGTTTGGATAAGATCTAGTCCAATGCATGATATATTTCAATGTTTAGGAATTTTAAAAAAGCTCAGCAAAAAGAAAAACTCAAATGTAAGCCTGTGACCACTTACGATAATTTCATTAATAGTAAAAATGGCCTAGATGTTAGAAGATTTCATTTTGTTGAGCTAGAGGTGACAAAGCTATAATAAGTGACAGCTAGATTAAATGAACTTTATCTCAATATTTCCAAAAGCATTCAACATATCTGTATTAAAAAGTTATGTGAAACCACCTTTATCTCAATATTTCCAAAAGCATTCAAAATATCTGTTTTAAAAAATCACACACATATAAAATATGAACAACAACAAAAAGTTGTCTCAAACTCAAAAATCAATTAAGTGATAAATTCCTAAGAAGAATTAAAGACTTGATTCATTTATTGTCAGACTGAAAACTTTACCATGATAGACATATTGGCCTCTTCATCCGACACAAAATCGTCCGTCCACATCAAGTAGCCTAGAAACTGCTCCATGAGAGAACGGGCTCTGTCCTGAAATTGTGAGTTTAAGTCAACGTTAACAGTAATGTGTCAGTGTTTTCATTTGAAAAAATAAATTCTAAATTCCTACATTTTCAAAATATACTTCATTTAAAAGAAGAGCATGCATTAAATTCAGAGTTTAAAATTGTTTTTTTATACTTTTGCTTTTCCTTGAAGAAAATGAAGAGAAAAAAAAAAAGTACTGAGTGATTCTGATTTCAAATCATCATCATATTCAAAACATCTATTCATACATGATCCCCTGTCAAACGCAAATTCTTAAAGTTCAAAAGCTGATTTATCCTTTTTAAAAATGTCATTTAATTCAATGTTGTTATATCTTTTGAATATGTGATCCTATGTCATTTAGTTCAATGTTGTTATTTCTTTTAAATATGTGATACTATGTCATTTAATTCAATGTTGTTATTTCTTTTAAATATGTGATCCTATGTCATTTAATTCAATGTTGTTATTTCTTTTAAATATGTGATACTATGTCATTTAATTCAATGTTGTTATTTCTTTTAAATATGTAATACTATGTCATTTAATTCAATGTTGTTATTTCTTTTAAATATGTGATCCTATGTCATTTAATTCAATGTTGTTATTTCTTTTAAATATGTGATACTATCACTAAATAAACAAATAAACAAGGAGGGACCTTCAAGTTTATAACATAATATACTTCAAGTTTATAACATAATATACTTCAAGTTTATAACATATTATATTTCATATTTATAACATAAATTTGTTTATAACATAATATATTTCAAGTTTATAACATGATATCTTCCAAGTTTATAGCATAATATCCTTCAAGTATATAACATAAGTACATTTCAATTTATAACATAATATATTCCAATTGATAACATAATATACTTCAAGTTTATAACATAATATCCTTCAAGTTTATAAAACAAGAAGAATTTATACCTCAGGTGATATCAAGTAGGATTATTAGATCGAGTCAGTACTCAATACTGAGGTTATGTGGCTAGGCATGAACGATATTATTCCAACTTTTTTTTTTATTACAAACCCCTTTAAGAAATTGTGGCTTAAGTAAATGAATATTCTATTCAAAGACGAAAAAACAATGAAATTCACTTCTGATAGAAAAATTTCTTCAAAGAAAACAGTCTTGGGATCATTTAGACTATACATACAAAATATGGTTACTCCCTGTTGTCTATCTCAGAGTCTTTGACGCACAAAGAATGACCCTCTTAGAATGATATATTTACAAGCGCCTCACACCAGATCAAATCAGTATTCCATATTAAAGTTACACAGGTAAGTGTGAATGGTACTATTGCAATTTTCAAATTGTAAAACCTGTTTAAAATGGCAGCTTAGGTGAACGAAATTCTACTCAAAGACGGGCAAACAATAGAATTTTCAACAATTAAACATCATTTCTGGTAGAAAAATTCCTCAGATGAAAACGATCTTGGAATCATTCTAAACCTACATGCAAAGTACGGTTACTCCCAGTGGCCTGGCAACAGAGCCTTTGGCAAACAAAGAACGACTAACTCAGAATGATATATTTAGATAGATATCTTTCAAGTTTATAAACATAAGATTTCCCAAGTAATGAAAAAAGATACATGCTGGCATCACAGTCTAGCAGTAACAGTGGCAGGACTTGTAGTTTATCCTTATTGCTAATCTTCTGTTTTTATCACTTTGTGTGGCAGGACTTAAAGTTCAACCTTACTATTGCTAATCTTCTGTTTTTGTCACTTTGTGTGGCAGGACTTAAAGTTCAACCTTACTATTGCTAATCTTCTGTTTTATCAATTTGTGTAGCAGGACTTAAAGTTCAACCTTACTATTGCTAATCTTTTGTTTTTGTCACTTTGTGTGGCAGGACTTAAAGTTCAAACTTATTGCTACTAATCTTCTGTTTTGTCACTTTGTACTTACAATGTCCAGAGGCCTTGGAATGAAGCGTTCAATGTCCGTTCTGTTCCTGTAGTCATCCCACAGTCTCTGCATAGTGTGGACCTGGTGGGGGAAGTTAAAGGCATATCGTGGTGATTGTTTAATCCAAAGCCATTTACCCTATCCACCACATTCAGTGATATCAGGATGAATTAAAAATGAAACAACTGCACCCGAAACAGATTGCAAATGCAAAAGAAATAAAGGAAATAGTCACTAATGATCCATTTCCTGTGCTGGTTTTAGACTTAAGAATATAATGAATACTAAACAGTGCCTTTTACAAGTTTGGCAAGAAATGAATCTATGTTTATTTGCAAATGCAAATTCTGGTCATGTGATGATCATTGCCGAGAAAAAAATCGCCATTCACTGAAAGAGCACAGACATTTTGTGGTGGTGTCAGTGACTTTGGGGTAAGGTTGCCGGACTTGAGACCATGAGGTCTTAGGTTCAAATCCTAGCAATACTAAGTCCGACGTTGTGTTCCTTGTTAAAGACACTTTACACACATTGTACCAGTCGACAAATAGGTACCGGCAATGGCTTGGGAGTAAAATCTTGCTGCAGATTAGCATCCTGTCCAGGAGATTGTCATTATCACTTGTTCCACTTCACACTGTAGAAACTGGGATAAGCTAAGTCTCTATAGGGTTCTACTTCACACTGTAGAAACTGGGATAAGCTAAATCTCTATAGGGTTCTACTTCACACTGTAGAAACTGGGATAAGCTAAGTCTCTATAGGGTTCTACTTCACACTGTAGAAACTGGGATAAGCTAAGTCTCTATAGGGTTCTACTTCACACTGTAGAAACTGGGATAAGCTAAGTCTCTATAGGGTTCTACTTCACACTGTAGAAACTGGGATAAGCTACGTCTCTATAGGGTTCTAAGGGCCTTGAAGAAACTTTAATTAGTCTTATTGTACCTGTAAAGCAGCATTCTTTGAGCACAGAATCATTATGATCTGGCATGTTCAGGGTCTCTACCCATCCATATGATCATATGTTATTATGTTATTATTCTAATGATGGGTTGAAGTTACTGAGCGGTTGGAACACCTTTTTGGTGCGGTGAGGAAAACGTCTCACAAACAGGGTGTTGCATAATATTATGCAGTGAGAATGAGGGACAGAACACAGATACACTGAATAGAAAGATATATGGATGGTAGAGACAGAACATATACACTGAATGGATGGGTAGGGACAGAACACAGATACACTGAATAGAAAGATATATGGATGGGTAGAGACAGAACACAGATACACTGAATAGAAAGATATATGGATGGGTAGAGACAGAACACAGATACACTGAATAGAAAGATATATGGATGGGTAGGGACAGAACACAGATACACTGAATAGAAAGATATATGGATGGGTAGGGACAGAACACAGATACACTGAATAGAAAGATATATGGATGGGTAGGACAGAACACATATACACTGAACAGAACAGATACACTGAATAGAAAGATATATGGATGGGTAGGGACAGAACACAGATACACTGAATAGAAAGATATATGGATGGGTAGGGAACACATATACACTGAATAGAAAGATATATGGATGGGTAGGGACAACCCTGTATGAGGGTACAAAATGTACATACACTATACATATGAATATGGATGGGTAGGGACTTAACAGTTTTATATACATATATATGAGAGTTACATTTTTCATAAGCCCACTGTCCAAATCTCACCATGTACATTTCCCCTGTGCCCATGGATGGGCTGCCCTGGGATGTCATCGTCACGGAGTCGTGGGCATGTCGTGGACTTGGTAGGACACAGAGCTGTGGGCGGCGCTACTCATGGATGGTGCAAAGTCAAGGGTCGGTTCTGGACTAATGGGTTTTAACACATCGCTGAGAGGAAAAGGAAATAAACGCCACATCAACATGAGTCATATTCACTAATCTTTCCATTAGTTTTAATCTTCGGGGCTCGGCGGTCCAGAGGCAAGGTGTCGGTTTTTCAACCACAAGGTCATGGGTGCAAACCGAACAGGTTGAAAACATTTCTCAAGCACTTTTTTTCCAAATAAATCTACAGGAAAATGGTAAAGGAGTTTGGACACAATGGATTGTAGCGTGAATTGTATGTATAAAAACTTTGTTACTGATAAGAAATGGATTGCGTCACGAATTATTGGCAAAAAACTCTGCTATTGTTAAGAAATGAATTGCAGCACAAATTCTTGGCATAAAAACTCTGCTGCTGTTAAGAAATGGATTGCAGCACGAATTGCTGGCATAAAAACTCTGCTGTTGTTAAGACATGGATTGCAGTACGAATTGTCGGCATAAAAACTCTGCTGCTGTTAAGAAATGAATTGCAGCACAAATTGTTGGCATAAAAACTCTGCTGCTGTTAAGAAATGGATTGCAGCATGAATTGTCGGCATAAAAACTCTGCCGTTGTTAAGAAATGGATTGCAGCACGAATTGCTGGCATAAAAATTCTGCTGCTGTTAAGAAATGGATTGCAGTACGAATTGTCGGCATAAAAACTCTGCTGCTGTTAAGAAATGGATTGCAGTACGAATTGTCGGCATAAAAACTCTGCTGCTGTTAAGAAATGGATTGCAGTACGAATTGTCGGCATAAAAACTTTGCTGCTGTTAAGAAATGGATTGCAGTATGAATTGTTGGCATAAAAACTCTGCTGCTGTTAAGAAATGGATTGCAGCCCAAATTGCTGGCATACAAACTCTACTGCTGTTAAGAAATGGATTGCAGTACGAATTGTCGGCATAAAAACTCTGTTTCAAAGTGGTTCGCAGCATGTACTGTTGGCATAAAAACTCTGTTTCAATGTGGTTCGCAGCATGTACTGTTGGCATAAAAACTCTGTTTAGAGGTCTGATACACTGATTATATATTATTTCCCAATATGTGTCCATTTCTACTTTTTTTCTCATAAACAGTTCAGGCCATGCATCCATTATGTAGTAAGAGTAAGAGCATCAACGTCACAGTAAAAACATCTGTACTACATTAAAAACATCCATCATAAAGTTAAAACATCTGTCCTACAGTAAGAACATCCATCATACAGTAAAAACATCCATCATACAGTAAAAACATCCATCATACAGTAAAAACATCCAGCCTACATTAAGAACATCCATCATGCAGTAAAACATCCATCCTACATTAAGAACATCCATCCTACATTAAGAACATCCATCCTACATTAAGAACATCCATCCTACATTAAGAACATCCATCATACAGTAAAAACATCCATCATACAGTAAAAACATCCATCATACATTAAGAACATCCATCATACATTAAGAACATCCATCCTACATTAAGAACATCCATCATACATTAAGAACATCCATCCTACATTAAGAACATCCATCCTACATTAAGAACATCCATCCTACATTAAGAACATCCATCATACAGTAAAAACATCCATCATACAGTAAAAACATCCATCATACATTAAGAACATCCATCCTACATTAAGAACATCCATCCTACATTAAGAACATCCATCCTACAGTTAAAACATCCATCATACAGTAAAAACATCCATCATACAGTTAAAATATCCGTCCTACATTAAGAACATCCATCAGACAATAAGAAAACCATCAACGGATATCATTGGAAAGACTCTCACAGAAAGGTCATTGAAAATGAATTATTTTTTTTTAGTAAGCAATATGACGATCATGAGGAAGTTTACAAAGAATTTTCGTAGACTTGGGCCTGTTGTCGTAACATCTGATTTACAAACAAAGCAACATCATGGAAGTCATTACTGAAAATAGCAATTCCAAGTTATTTTCTCTTTTGATTGTCATCATTGAGGTTTAAATTTGTAGTTCTAAGGTTATGTTACTTTCTTTCTTGCTAGTCACAATGGAGAGGTTGTTGTTGTGTAGATCAGACAGTGGGAAATAAGCAGATCAAATAAAATTATCACTGGTTGTAAAAACAAATAATTTCCTTTTAAGTTCATGTCAGAGTTTCACTTTTCAATTTGTAGAGAAAAACATAAATTCCCAACTTACTCGACTAGATCCTTGTTGATTCTAACCTTTGGTCTCAAGATCTTGATGTGCGTGCAGTTGTGTGGAACCATGTATATTTTCTCGCTGCCACCAAGTTTATGCGGGCAAATGACAGTCTGGCATAGAGAGATAGACCAAAAAAATTATTTCAGGAATCTATCATCAATGTCTCTGTTTCTGTCTGTCTCTGTCACTCTCCCTGTGTCTCTATTTTGTGTCTCCCTGTTTTTCAGTCTGTCTGTCTATTTGTTTATCTCTATCTCTTTAACAAAGTCTGCCGCTGTCTGTGTCTGTCTGCATCTTTCTCTTTCTCACTCTTATACAGCTCAGGCAGTTTCATTTGCTCTTGCCTTGCTTTTGTATTTAATAATTTGAAGAACTATTTAAAGTGGTGTTGTAGCGAAGCCCAAGTGACATGAGTTTGTAATCATGACATCACTGGTTCAAATCCCATGGCTGGCACAGGTGTTTTTTTCACAACATTGTACTCTTAGGAAAGTTGCTTTACTCTGATTTTCTTACTTACAATTCAGGGGTGAATGAGTACCCAGTTAAAGATAGAAGAAGATCTTGTCAGTGTCAGTATTAAGTGCCTAACAGGCTGCTGTACTGTGCTCTCCTGGGAGTTGAGAATGAGTGAAATGGCCTGCTTGGGGATAAATGATGTACAGTTGGTGAGCCAGTACTTGTGCTGGGATATGGACTATAAATCCATCTTTATCTTTGTAATAAATTTCCAAGTTTGTGATGAGGTTGCTAAAATATTTTTAATAGGCTTGTCAGAGAAGATAAGAGGATATTTGAAAAATATCCGCACAATTTGAAAAACAATAGAATAATTCAAATCTGCAATGTCAATCCCTTTCTCCCAGGCTGTCAATGAAATGAAGGAATCCTAACATATATATGTCCTCAGCAAATACTTATTTTTGTACAGAGCACAATATGGAAACTCTGCATCTTGAATCGACATTTTACAAAGCAAATGTTGGCCATCACAGGGAGATATGCATCACACCTTTGACAATATAGGTAGTTGTGGGGTTAGTGGCTCACTTCAATTCTTCCGTAATTTATTCAAATATCATTCGTTCAACATGATAGGATCAATTTCTTAACATCGATCATAAAACACCACTCATGGTGGTGTAGGTTTGAAGTTGATACAATATGCATAGCAACTATCTTGAGCATGTGCAAAGAAAAAAAGTAGTTGAAATGATTACTTTCAAAAGTAGCTGTAATGGTTACCATTAAAAGCAGCTGAAATGGCTACTTTCATAAGAAGCTGAAATAGGTCCTTTTAAAAGCAGCTGAAATGGTTACTTGCTTAAATCATTTTTATTCAAACTTGCATATCTATGATAAACTAAACATTTTGATAAAATAAAAAAAATATGATTGATTTTTCCTTTCAAAGAAAAGTGATATTTGAAGAAACTTAGATCCATTTAAGACAACAAAAAATGAATATGGACCTATGATAGGTTAAAAACTTCAAATGTATTCACCTTTTCCCCACAGCTAGCACAATACTTCGCATCCTTAAATTCTTCAAAAGTCTTTCCTTGATTATTGGATGTATACAGCATGGCCGCATATTTACTAAAAACTCTCTCTTGGGGATGAAAGGATCTGCAACTTCCTCTGAGATATCTTCCTCGTCTAGACCAGCGGACAGGATCGAATCACCTGCAAGTCAAAATACACAAACAATACAAAACAAATTCTTTGATAGAATTCTAAGAAAAAGCATCATGTTTATAAAAAAATTGATGGCTAAAAGGTCCATTTTTGGTAATTTCAAATGTAACTATTTTGTTTTCAGTCAAATTGACACTTATCAAAGCTTCTAGCCAGTGAAATTGAAACTTTGGGCACATCTGATATGGAGCTGATGAATCATTGAATTCAAAATTGAAATGAAATAATTAAAGTTAAACAACAGCAGTGAGCATACCTAGCTGAGTAATAAAAAGAAGGAGATTGAAATTGTGGAATATTCTCAACATTGAAATTGTGGAATATTCTCAGCATTGAAATTGTAGAATATTCTCAACATTGAAATTGTGGAATATTCTCAACATTGAAATTGTGGAATATTCTCAACATTGAAATTGTGGAATATTCTCAACATTGAAATTGTGGAATATTCTCAACATTGAAATTGTGGAATATTCTCAACATTGAAATTGTGGAATATTCTCAACATTGAAATTGTGGAATATTCTCAACATTGAAATTGTGGAATATTCTCAACATTGAAATTGTGGAAAATTCTCAACATTGAAATTGTGGAATATTCTCAACATTGAAATTGTGGAATATTCTCAACATTGAAATTATGGAATGTTCTTAACATTGAAATTATGGAATATTCTCAACATTGAAATTGTGGAATATTTTCAACATTGAAATTGTGGAATATTCTCAACAGGTAAAATATCAAAAACCCAAAGAGAAAGATTGTTCAAAATAACGCATCGGGGACAGTGGCAGCCATTTTCATGTTCTCGTTACCTTTCCCACTGTGAGTCTTGTGTTCCTTCCTCTTCCTGAAACAGGAGAATAATAAAAGAATAAAAACAAAACAAAACTGAATCATAGAAACCAGAGTCAAATAAATTCCCTGTACATAGAAAACTTCAATTTTCTTATCTACCAGGCAAGAACTAATACTCTGAACATCATAGGTAGGTAAAATATTTCTTTTTTAATTGTTCCATACCATAGAATATACATTAGTTTTGTTGCTATAAATCATGGCACCACCTAGCTGTCTGTTCACTTTCATTATTCTGCAGCTTATTTCATAAAAAAGTCAAGATTGGATCTTCTTCTTGTCTGTAGATTTTAGGGGGGGGAGCAGTTCATGAGAAAGTTATTTTTGCCCAAAATGGGATAAATCTAGTTTATTGAATTTTATTGGGTGGAGCAGTTCATTCCCATACCTTGATGCCATAAAAGAAGTTCAGTATCTATTTTTTTAATTTTATAACAGAATTTAGTAACGACACAGGCCTAACTTTCAATATCATTCTTCTTCTCTTTTCAATTTGAGACCGATAAATGCGTTCAAGCTTTTCAAAAATAATAATAATAATAATAATAATAATAATAATAATAATAATAATAATAATAATAATAATGATAATAATAATAAAAATAATACTTTATTGATCCAAAGAAGGAAATTACATTCTGTTCCTCATAATGTCATAACAAAGATTAAAAATCATAATACATGTTCCTCATTGAAAATGCTAAACATTAATGCAGTAATATAATAAGGCAGGAATACTAGTATGGCAATTACATCACAGAAATGCATAAGATATACAACAACATTCGAGACCCCCCCCCCCCACACACACACATACATGACACATCCCAACCGACCCCCCCACACACGCCCTGGGTCAAAGCTCATTCATTCACACTGTACACCTTTCAGTCTTTTAGAACGAGTTTTGCCACCTGGCTGATGTATTCCAGCAGCCGTCCAACGACTTTCGATAGTCGGAGTGAAATGCAATGATGGTTTATAAATAAACTGTCTTCTGAGTGGTCATTTTTTCTGGGGTTGAAGAACATGCTCCAATAAGAGTCAAGATTTAATAGCTCGATCTCCAAACGGAACCAAAATTTTGGAAGACCAGAGATTAGGCCAATGATGACAAACTAGGGCAGACATTTTGCATCAGAAAATGACTGTATGCTACAAACCTCAAAAGAAAAGTGAAATTTAGTATACAAGAGCTAGGTGGAACCAAATAAGCTCATGAAAAAAAAGTTGCCATCAAAAGGGTTAACACATAAACCTGTGATAACATGATTTATCATTGCAAATTTTAAAATCAAGAATAAAAAATAAATAAATCATAAACATACTTGCTTTTTCAATTTCTTCAAATATCAATTAATTTGTTTTGTTTCCAGACAAGTATTTTAGCTGAAATAAAAATAAAAATGAACCTTACGGAGCGAGGGGTTTGATTTCCTCTAAAATCTGAAGCTGCTCCATCAACATTGTGCTGTGCTGGCGCAGGAGTTCCAACTCATTCATTAGACCACTGACAGTCGTTTGAAATTGACTTTGGATAGATTCAAGCTAATAAATAGACACAAAAATTATTATGGCAAAAGTTACATCATATTCAAGTTAAAAATTCACAATATTTTTTTAAGAGTCAAAAAAGAAAAAAACAAAAAGTAATCTAGATACAAAACTTGCTGTGGCAAAAGTTTCATCTCATTCAAGTTTGAAATTCAGTTCATTTGTTATTTGTTAAGAAAGGTAAACACAGAACATTCAAATCTAGTGACAAAAATAAAACGGTTCCATTAACTGACAATAGTATACAAGGTCTTGTACATGAGGTCTTGTTGTGTACTTGGTGACACTGTTTTGTTGGTTTAACAAAACATCTCACATCTCTGTCTCTGTCTTTTGATAAACTGGATGTATATTCTCAACAAAATAAGCTCTATAACATAATCCTGTAAACTTAACCTGTACCTCATCTATGAGACCGAAAACAAACCAACAACAGAATGCAGTAAAAATTCAATTAAAAATAACAGCCCACAAGAGTCGATGAGGTGCAATTGGTAGTGTTGTGAGTTTGTACTCACAACGACGTTGGTTCAAAACCTTAGCTAGCCACTGGTGTTTTTTCACAATGTTGTACTCTTAGGAAAGATTCTTCACTCCGCTTTTCTCACTTGACTCAGGTGTGAATAAGTACTCAGCTAAACACAGCAGAGGATCTTGGCAGAGTGTTAGTATGATGTGCATGACAAGAATCTGTACTATATGCTCACTAGGGAGTTGAGCCTTGAATGTAATGGCCTGCTGGTGGATAAATGATATATGTAAATCCATCTTTTTATCCTTTAAACAAACAAATAAAAGAAGGGACTGAAAGGAAAAACCCACGGAAGAGCAAACTTGAAAACAAGCAATCAATATATAAAATTGAAACAACTCTTTGAATGTAAATAATGTGTGTTTACAAAGGAGGTACATCACAAAACCTGCGCAACCAAAACATCGTACTTCCTGATCAGCTTCGTCCATTTCCAGGTCCTGAAGGTCAAGCTCAGCATCCGTCATTTCATCAGTGATGACCTTTTCTAGCAGTTCTGGTTTGTGAGTCTCTACATACTTGTCATACTCTATACAAATGGCAAACAAAAGTTGAAAAGAGACAGTTTGATATTTACTCAGATCTACTGTAAGAAATTTTACAAATAACTGATACAAATCTCTAAATGTTGTGAAACTAAAAACAATACACTCACATATTGTGAACGATTCTTTCAGTAGAAGACATTGTCACCACCCAATGTTTGTCAAAAGCAATACATTTCCACCATTGATGAATGCAAAGAGACAATGAACTAAAAATAATATTTACAACACAGCAGAAATTTCACCTTCTATGGCAGTGTTCAAGACGGCAAGAATTTGCTCTTCAAGTTTTTGTGATGATTCCACTCCACTCAAAAAATTTGCCTGAAAAATATGAAATATCAAAATAACCACTTACAAATTATTCTAAAACTATTCTGATAAAGAAATTGATATTGAATAATGAGTAACATGAATTCTTACGAGAACGTTTCTCCAAGGAAACTTCATGGTCTTACCAATGAAACCGGAGAAAAATCTGCAGATGATAAATCAGAAAAGAGAAGCCCATCTCGAAAATGACGCCAAAGAAGGATCTGGCAAAACAGATGCATCCAAATTGGACATTACCGATAACAATAAGGCCGTGGCTGACCAGCAATTGAATAAATCTGAAGTGTCCTCAGACAAAGATGAGAATAAGGTTACAAAGGAGCCTGGCCCCATAACCACCGACTCGTCAGGTCATGAGAAAGCCGAATGCAAGGATGACGTGGTTGGAAATGTCCACAAAGAGTCATCCTTGACAGACAAAGAACAAATCACAAATCACAAAGCCCACTGGTGACAGCAAAGCTGCAAATCCAGATAAGGCAGATGAAAGCCAATCAATGCTAGTTCAAAAGATAAAGAATCGCGCGACAAAGATGCGTCTAAAATCCCAAAGAGGCAAGAAAAAATTAAGAAATCTGAATCAGAGACCAATCAAGACAAAGTGACGCAAACAAAGGATATCAAGTCAGGAAAGTCTTCACCGAAGGGATACACCTCAAATTCGGACGCCAAACAAAAAGACGCAAAAATGCGAGTCAGTGAAAGATGCAGAGTTGAAGACAAAGAGGGAGACTTGAGCATCGCTGAGGAAGCGGATACAAAGAAGTCGAAAGATTCGAGCATCGTAAAGGATGAGCCAACCAAGATCAAATAAGATCGTCACAGATGAGTCGGCAATGGATGCAAGTGTCGAAAAAGACGAATCTGATAAAATTGAAGTGGCAAATCATGTCGAAGTCAAGCAGAACAGAGAGCCTAAATATATGGACCAAAAGATGAAAACCAGCGAAAAGATGAAAACCAGCAAAAAATCAGTAAAAAGATGAAAACCAGCAAAAAGATGAAAACGGCGAAGGAAAAGAAGTTAAAGAACGGAAAGAAGATATCGTCCAACAAAAGGACAAGGTAGTACAGTCAGATGACGCAAATGGACCAAAACGAAGCCGATACAGTAGTTTTAAAAACAAGAGAGTGCATAAGGTGTGGTTGGTCCAACACGAGTCTCTTAACACTATGAATGATATGAAGGAGCCACAGTGGAGTGAAGTCAAAGGCGAAATATGACAATAAGTGACATCTCCACTAATAAAGACAGAACAAACGCGTGACGTTTCGGGTATAACCTTTCGTCAGACAACAAATGAGAAATTTCTTTCTTTTTCTCTCTCTCTCTCTCTATTTCTTTCCTTCTCTCTATCTCCTTCTCATCTTTTATTACTTACTTATTTTCATATTTTTTATTTCATTCTAGACCTGAACCTTCCACTCTCGCTCATTTTCTTTCTTTCTTTCTCCTTCATCTTTTTCTTCTGACATCACATTGTGTGATGCCTGAGGTAGTACTTAGATCTAGATTCTAGATATTTCTTGTTTGTTGTCTGACGAAGGGTTATACCCGAAACGTCACATGTTTGTTCTGTCTTTATTAGTGGAGTTGTCACTTATTGTCATATCTCGCCTTTAACAGTATGAATGAATCGTCAGACCCAAGAAAGTCTATAAATAATCCATAAATTACTTTCCCAAAAAATTTACTAACGTTGTTGATGAAACTTGTGATAATAGATATCAATTACTCGAAACAAAAAAAAAAAAAAAGTATAAGACTTCACTTTGTGTTTAGCACTGAAAGCAAGGAAGAGGAGAAAGATAGACAAAAAGATACAATGTTTTGGTAAACAATAGACGCCATCATTATAATAGAATATGAATCTATAACTTTGGTAAACAATAGACAAAAATCTCCCAGTGACCATGAAAAGAAAAATGTTCAATCATTGTGTGTTACCCATTATGACATATGTGAGCCAGATCTGGTCACTATCGAAGAAGCTAGCATGAAAATTGTAAACCACCCAGAGAGCAATGGGGAGAAAAAGGATACAAATCAGACTTCAAGATAAGATCTCTTGCATGGAAATACGAAAAAGAACAGGGGTCTTTGACGTCCTCAAATGCTCACTCAGACGAAAATGGAAACGGGCTGGCCAAGTGACCATATAGCAAGATTTAAAGACATGGAAGGAAAAAAACAAGATGCACAGAATGGTGGCAGCCAAGAAATGAAATGGACACAGAAACCCAGGGAGACCGCCGACACGATGGCATGATGACATAAAAAAAACATGGGCTCCATGAGGCAGAAGAAAGCAAGGGACAGAACTCAGTGGCAGGCATCTGTGGAAGGCTACATCCTGTAGTGGATGGACGATGCCTAATCGAGATCAAGATCAATAGACTGCATCAGCATAATACGGTATGAATCTATCTGTCAGTATATCCATTTGACAGATGGGGATGGGGAAGTATGAAATAGGGTCAACATTGAATTGAATATCAAAATGTCATTTAATTCAAATAAAACATCTTCTAGATATCAATTACTTGAATATACATATTCAAAGATGCACCCCCTCCTTCCCTTTTGTTTTGTTTTTTTATCATTGTAAAGGATACTTGGATAAAAAGTAAAGCTAACAAAATGTAATAAAGGAAATAAAAACTCCTAAAGCACGCACCCTTTTAGTGGCGATAACAGCTTTCTTCTTCCTTGGCTCTTCATCAATGTCCGTTTTCTTCATAAAGGCTATAAAGTGAAGGAGAAAGAAGAGTTGAAAAAAAAAGAAGATGAAAAAAGATATATGGCCGAAAGATTATCAGACCTCTTTTTTGGTTTGTTTTACAAAATAACTCCTATTCATTGTTCTTATTTAGACAGGATTCCTGAAATAAAATCATGACCGTTTTTCAACACTTATCTCCCTTTTATAAAAAAAAAAAAACCAAACATAAAATACCACAATAATCACAATGACATAATCCCCAGGCTGTGTTTGGGATTTTGCAAGGCTACGACTACGATGTTTATAAAACTATTGTGAATTTCTTACTGATTGTAACATTTAGACAGGCTGCTTATAATTGGGTCCTCAAGCAGAAGATAAGGTTTTAGGTAAAAGATACTTTGAAAGTTTTGCACATAACATCTTGAGGAACGGGAAACAATTCAAGTATTAATTTAATCTTAGTATACAAACTGTTGATAATTTATCTTGTCCTTTGTTTTCAACTTTTAACATTTTCTTTTCATAATTTCTTGGGGAAAAAAAAGCAAAGAAAAAAAAGCAAGAGGACCCAAATATCCTTGAGATTACCATAGTAGAGGTCATCATAGCCCTTTTTGAACTGAGACAGGTAGTTGATTTCACTCTTGGCATCCTCTAGAGATTCCTGTGTCAGGAAAAATGTGAAGGAACATAGAATGAGAGAAGAACCAAAAGTTTAGAATGACATTAATCTATCACATGTTTAGGAAACTCGGTAGCCCAGAGGCAAGGTGTTGGCCTCTCAACCCAAATGTAGGAGGTTCGAGTCCCACTAACAGTTGAAAAATTTCTCTATTTTCTTTGAGCAGAATCTACCCCCTAGTCCAGGTAGGTGGATCAACGCCTAGTCCCATCGGAAACGAACGATAAAAAGGAGGTCCCATGTGCAGATCATAAAACTTTGTGCATGTTAAAGATTCTTTGGCTGTTTATGGGGCCAAATCCCTGAGATCACCTTAGTTATGGATGTGGGTAAATCAAATCAAATGTTTACATTATAATCTGTCTAAGAACTTGAATGGTTGATACAGCCAAAGAATCTATTGTCCCCCTTTGACCATTTTGAGCAAAGATCTTTGGATTTAAGGAAGAGCTTGTTTACATTTTATTCCTGAAATTTTCAAAAAAAACTGTAACAATAGTTTTCATTATGCTCCTCACGCAAATGGGAGCTATGATCTTTTCACAAATATTTCTAGTTTGTTATGACACTTGGAAAACAGTAAATAACCTGTCCATGAGATGCATTCCTTTTAGACATCAGGTCTATTTCTAATTTGTTATGACATCGTGGGAACCTTAAACATCCCGTACATGACATGAAATCCTCATAGGCGTCAGTGTATTTCTAATTTGTTATGACATTGTTGGAACCTTAAATGTCCCGTACATGACATGAAATCCTCATAGACAGCAGATGTATTTCTTATTTGTTATGACATTGTGGGAACCTTAAACATCCCGTACATGACATGAAATCCTCATAGGCGTCAGGTGTATTTCTAATTTGTTATGACATTGTTGGAACCTTAAATGTCCCGTACATGACATGAAATCCTCATAGACATCAGATGTATTTCTAATTTGTTATGACATTGTGGAACCTTAAACATCCTAAACATCCCAGGTGTATTTCTAATTTGTTATGACATTGTTGGAACCTTAATCCTCATGAAATCCTCATAGACATCAGATGTATTTCTAATTTGTTATGACATTGTTGGAACCTTAAATGTCCCGTACATGACATGAAATCCTCATAGACATCAGATGTATTTCTAATTTGTTATGACATTGTGGGAACCTTAAATGTCCCGTACATGATATGAAATCCTCATAGACGTCAGGTCTATTTCTAATTTGTTATGACATTGTGGGAACCTTAAATGTCCCGTACATGATATGAATTCCTCATAGACATCAGGTCTATTTCTAATTTGTTATAACATTGTGGGAACCTTAAATGTCCCGTACATTACATGAAATCCTCATAGACATCAGACGTATTTCTAATTTGTTATAACATTGCGGGAACCTTGTTCCGTACATGACATGAAATCCTCATAGACATCAGATGTATTTCTAATTTGTTATGATGTTGTGGGAACCTTAAATGTCCCGACATGATATGAAATCCTCATAGACGTCAGGTCTATTTCTAATTTGTTATGACATTGTGGGAACCTTAAATGTCCCGTACATGACATGAAATCCTCATAGACATCAGATGTATTTCTAATTTGTTATGACATTGTGGGAACCTCAAATGTCCCGTACATGACATGAAATCCTCATAGACGTCTGACGTATTTCTAATTTGTTATGACATTGTGAGAACATAAAATCCAATCAATTTTATATGAGAAACAAGCTTAAGACATTCTTTTTTCTTTCAACCCCTAAGTACATATATTGGAATCAAAACTAACTTCGCTTCTACCCTTTGAGTGAAAGCTGTTTCAACCATGAAGATCACACTCAGTCCAATACACACAGAATCTGACATTCTCAGATTGGTTTCATGTTTTGAAAAAAAACCCACATAGGTACTTAATTTTTTAATTCAATATCTATTTATTCACTCTTTTCCCCCCAGAGGCTTTGTAATCAATCTGAAAAGGAATGAATAGTTTTAAAATAGCATCTTACTTAGTGACTCTTGAGGCCCCTACCTTCTGTCACAAGGTCTTCCATTTATAACAATACCCGAACATAAAATACCACATACAAAGCTTTTGACCTAATCATTGTATGATGCCAAATGTTTTTACTCACAGTCACAACAAACCAAGATGTAAGCATAGACACAATGGAATGTAAAAACGGAAATGTCAGGCAGAACTTGGAATACAGCTTTCATACCATACAGCCAACCAAACAAAGTAGACCTTGGAATCTCATCAATCATAGCAAAGCTTCATATTAATATTAGGACATAGGTACAACTATGACAACAAGACTTTGGGCATACCTTTAAGTCAATGATATCACAATCCATTTGATGTTCTTTGTTTCGTGCATTTTCTCTCGTGTCTTCAAGCTCTTTTTCTAATCTAATATAAAGATGTAAAAAAAGCTATTAGCTAGATAAAAGCTGTTAAATTTAATTGATGTAGACGGGTCGCATGAATTAAAAAAAAAAATGATGTAAAAAAACTACACAAACTGAACATCAAACAAAGCAAAAGGAGAAACAAAAAACAGGATCTAGGAATCAATGATGAAATGCTGATTCTTAAGACAAAATTGCAAAACAAAATCTATCAGATAAATTTGGCAAGTCTTCCGTGAAATTTATTTATGATTTCAAATCTCATAATTCTTAACATAACAAAAATTGACAAAGAATAAAGTAAAAAATAAATGAGTTAAAACACATAAAATGCAATTTGTTTCAGTTTGCATCACTGACAAAAAATATAAATATCTAAAGCATCGGCAACTCACTCCTCGATTTGTTTGTCTTTGTACTCTATCACAGACTGAAGGTCTTCTTTGGTCGTGTTCAAGATATTGATGTAATCTTCTCTGTCTGCAATGGTTGCTTGAGCTCCTTCCAGTTGTTTGTGTTTGTCAAATAATCTGTGGCAAAGGGAGTTTAGGAAATTAGCTTTGTTTGTGTCCGAGGAAAAATAAATTGAAACTGATCAGGCAGTTCAGATCAAAGAAGTATTTAAGAATAAAGTAGATTTGATATTTATGTTGTCTAATAATTTTCTTTGGGTACCATCAATAATAAATTCAGATTAGACTGTCGTTTTACATTTTTCATTCGTCTAAAGCTACTATGATTTCAGCAGAAATAAACGAACAAACTTGAGAAAATCTCTTTCATAATTTTTTATAGGTGAAAGTAGCGATTTTCCCCAATCCTCAAGAGGCTGAGGTAATCTAGTAAATAAAAGACTTAAACCTGTTTGGTGGCAATAGAGCTCATTCTGTCGGCTTTGTAACAATTTGTGTTTAACTTAAACCTTTAACTCTCAAGAAGAGGATCTCTCTCTCTTTATGTGTTTAACTTTCCCTTGCATCCAAGCATACTACCATTGATATGTTCAAATGTGATGCCGTGTTACATGAGGGACATGCTGATTGTGCCTTTGTTTTACATCCACAGTTTGTATAGGCTAAGTACATTCTAACAAAGTAACTTAATGTTTGTTTTTTAATGGTGTACTCAAGTCCACATGAAGATTTGTAGAATTTAGCCAGTGAATCCTTAAAGTGCTTGTGTCTTCCATCTTGCCATAATTACCATGGACAAAGCAAGGTGTTAGATAGAAAGCCTACATAGGTGGATTAGCAATCGATGGGTTCAGACAGGGAGATGTGAGAGGAGGGGGTGATGCTAGAAAGAAAGCCAGGACAGATAATACATGTTACAAATAATAAGGACAAATGATACATGTTACAGATAACAAGGACAAATGAAACATGATGCAGATAAGAAGGATAAATAATACATGTACAAAACACAAAGATAAATGATACATGTTACAGCCAATAAGGACAGATGTCACACATTACAGATAACAAGGACACACGCTTTGTATTATATGTAACAATGACAAATGATACATGTTTTAGATAACAAGGACAAATGATACATGATACAGATAACAAGTGATACATGATAACATAACAATGACAAATGATACATGTTACACATAACAAGGGCAAATGATACATGTTACAGATAACAAATAATACATGTTACAGATAACAATAAAAAGTAATGCATGTTACACATAACAAGGAGAGATGGTACAAACTACACATAACAAGGACAATGCATGTTACAGATAACAAGGACAAATGATATATGTTACATATGACAAGGATAAATGGTACAAGCTACACATAACAAGGACAAATAATGCTTGTTACATATAACAAGGACAAATGGTACACATATAACAAAGATGAACGATGCATGTTACAGATAACAAGGACAAATGATACATATTACATATGACAAGGATAAATGGTGCAAGCTACACATAACAAGAACAAACAATGCTTGTTACATATAATAACAAGGACAAGTGGTACAAGCTACACATGACAAGGACAACAAATGCATGTTACATATAACAAAAATAAATTATACATGTACATATAACAAAGATGAATGAAGCATGTTACAGATAACAAGGACAAATGATACATGTTACAGATAACAAGGAAAAATGATACATGTCACATACAACAAAGATAAATGATACATATTACACATATCAAGGACAAACAATGCATGTTACAGATAACAAGGATAAATGATACATGTTACAGATAAGAACACTAAATGATATATGTTATCGATAACAAGGACAATTAATACATGATACAGAAAATATTTGGATCTCCAGTGGGAAAGACAATGGCCAAAACTTATAGGTTATTGGGCCAGCCATACATAATGCTTTGTGATTTAATTTTTAAATTTCAAAATTTTAAAAAAGAGAAAGAAGATAAATCAATCGTTCAACACATGAAAAAGCACAAGACAACAAGTAAGATCGATTGACTCATAGATATTGTGTCAATTTGACTTGGCACAATATCATTCCCTTTTTTTCTGTCTTAAACAAAAACAAATTTTGCATTTTACCTCTTCTTGACAATATCCAAATGTTCCCTCAGTTCTTCAGTCAGTTCATGTCTCTCATCGTAAACTTGTTGAACAAGTGAAAAATATGGCAGCTTTTGGATGAATGCTTCGTCCCCGTTTTCTGTGCCCACAGCTGCGCCGGTCAACTCATCGCTGAAAACAGCCTCTGGCAGACAAATAACAAATTTTGTTTTCATTGACTATTGAAGACTCCAGAGATAAAGAATTTGTTATCAGGCCATATAAGACCCATAAATGCAAAATTTTATCTCACATCTGTTCTTAGGTCAGCTACTTTAAAACGCTTTTATCCCTAGACGGTTCTATTCTTGTTTAATCATGTGTTTTCACTACCATCCAAAATATATGTCCATTTTTCCATTAGTGTACTGTTTTCAGACATTAACAATAAGTAAAAAAGAAAAGAAAGTTGGTCTTACTGAATAAATCATCTCTCTGCTTGTTTTAAGACATTAAAAATTAGAGAAAAAAAAGAAAAGAAAACTGTTCTTACTAAATAAATCATCTCTCAGCTTGTTAAAGATACGTATATAGACCCCAAGATTTGGAATCAGTTCATCAAGGGCTTGGAAGACCAACACCATACGCTCCTCTGTCAAACCTGTTGAATGTTGCTCTAGGGCCAGGAGTTCATATTTGTTGACTTAGAAGAAAAACATAAGATGGCACGAGGACAGATTATTTGTTATTATAAAATAGTGAAGCAGTGTTCATAAATAGATCTAGATCTATGTGAAAAGTGAATATGTTCACAATTTATCTAAAGGCAATAAAACTAGATTTAGATCTAGATGCTAAGTATTTATTTTATATCTAAAATCTAGGTCTACCATAATTTATTAATCTAATACACTACAAACATTTTACTTGCTGGATAGAAAACCTTGATCTAGATTCTAGATCTAGATCAGCAGACCTAGATTCTAGAATACTAAAATCTTAGTCAGTACTACTATATCTATTACTACTAGAGTACTACTACTACTTCTACTACTACTACTACTACTACTACTACTACCTAAACTAATAATAATACCAAAAAATAACAACAACAAATAAAACTAACATCTTTATTTCTGGAGTCTAGATCTAGATATTAGATTCTGGAGTTCAATTAAATTCATTACCTGGAGAGTTGCCCTCGAATAATTTCTTAGTTGCAACTCTTTTCTCAGCAGCCATTTGAAACGTTTGTCTAATTTTTTCACAGTTTGATTGCTATCCTTGCAATAGATCTAAATATATAGTATTGAAACTGGATCCTGATCTACGACCATTTCCACCTAACTGACACAAAAATCTAATCACTCCTCGAGCAAGCACTGAGTCTGTTGCCAAGACGCTTAGCCACAGGAAACATTTCAACTTTTTAATAGCACATTTTACCGGAACGGACCGTAAAGTGTCACCGTAAACAGGAAGAGGAAGAAAGTGCAAAGGGAATATCGAGAGGGGCTGTTGGTTTTATTGTGACCACTTTATTTATGTTTCTTTGGAGGACGTTTACGTGACTCCCTTTTTTATATTGTCCATGTAGCTTTTATAGGGTGTAATTGTTGGTATGTGGTAAAGCATTATGGCGGCGTTAATTCGCTTTTTCAGTAAACGTCGCACTCGTCGGCATCAGCAGCCTGCGAGTCAACAAGATCCAAGATTCAGTTCAAACGCGAGCGCAGCCAAGAAAAAGAATGCTCTCGTTTGTACCATTATGCTTTTGGATGGAACGAACGTTACAGTTGATATTGCGGTAAGTTAAATAGATTCTAGATGTGGATATGAAATGGACACTTTACTGAATTATAACATCGTGATTGTCTGTACACATTATTTAGAGCTATCTAAAATCTCTAGGCTATTTAGATTAGATCTAGAGCTAGATTATTCTCAATTGGAGTGAGTAGCTAGATCTAGTGGCAAAGTAGAAATCTAGATCTATGTTCAAATTGGGTGAAAACTGATAAAATGATTCATCTAGATCTAGTCTAGATCTAGCTGTAGATTGAGTAATATTGAATAACTTTGACCTTGAATAAGAATCTCTATAGATCTATCATGTTCTGAAAAGTTTACTATAATAGCTGACACCTCTAATTTGACCCTGCTAAATATAAACTAGAATAGATTATATCAGATATGTTCCCCTCCTATGTTGCCTATGACTCGTATTTATAAAAAAAAAAACACAAATGGGGAGTTCTCCCATGGTCGGCAGTGAATTTCAGTAAGAAGTAGATCTAAATAGAACAACTAAGAACGTAGGGCATAGTTGCATTTTAGCACCGCCAGGCAGTAGGCCTATAGTATCGAACTTGAAAAGAATTAAACGATACTGTTCGCAGTGTATCGCTGACCTGAGTCATTGAAAAAACACAGCGATTACGCTTTCACTCTCTCGCCGACTCAGGCCAACTGACAGCGATGAAGGCTAGCCTACCGTGATACTGATCACTTCCCTCTCCTCGCACTGATCACAAGCCTCCGTGACCGAGTCTGAAAAATGACATGACCGTTGGACACTTGGCAGTGCTCTTTCTATTCACTCATGCCACTCTGCGAGGCCTACCCTACATCTCTGTTCTGTGGTCCCATTTCCTCTTGGCCTTACTCTGGGAATGAGACTTGAGAGATACATTCTTCTTATTAGATTTCCATAGCTATAGCTTATCCTGAGGAGGGAGTGGGGGGGGGTGTTCTGCATTAACCCAAGAAAAGCGCCAACCCTAAATAAAGGGCGTGTCGCTGTCCGCCCGGGGAGTGCGCAGGCCCTATTTTTAGGGCTGCCGTCATTGGCACGGGAAGCGCGCAGGCCCTATATTTAGAGTCAGACACCTAGGCTTCTTTTTATGGAAATTTCCACTTTCCTTACACATGGTTTATGACGTAGTTTGACCTTTAAGTTCATAGTTAAATAACAGCCAATGAGATTACAATTTATTTTAAGCTTGTGGCTTTCTCGATAGCCTCATTATCATTCGTCAAAGTGACGCTTTGCCATTCAACACACTTCGTGAGAGGTTTAAGTTGATTACACGGCTATCGCGGCTTATGTTCAGTCCTTAGTTTAAGTTTCTCTTGTTGCAATAACATCTCAATATGAATTCCTTATTCTTTCAACTTATAGAAAATGCATTTGTGTTATACGTTTTGTATCATCTGTAAATGTGAACTCATTATTCAAACTAAGTGTAAATCCTAGTTTCGCCAGTTACACACACTCGTCTTTTCATGCAAACAGCAGGGGCAACCCCTCACTGTACGAAGGTTACTCCTGATAACACTGCGAGCTCTACTTGGGTTAAAAGAAACAATATTCCCATGTCGATGTTTGAATATAGTTATATACTCCTTAGAACTGTCTGTCTTCTTCAAAGTAGCTGATCAACGCAATTATTGTTTCCTGATGGCGGGGAATAATAATAATATTATTTTGCCTCCTTACTGGTTCTGTTTCTTTGTTTTATCCTCTTCTTGAGGAAAATGTGGGGGGTCAGGGGGCTTACCCCCTGCATGAAAACAAAACAAACAACAAAAAGCACCGCTCTTGTGTTTTCAAGTCAGTCGTCTCTCTATTATTACTCCCGCTTTAGCACCTCCTCCGTGTATTTCCCACTGTTGTGTCTTATAGGAAGACAACTTGAAGCCCTGCTTGCCTGGCCCAAGTTGTCTCCCTATTATTACTCCCAATTTAGCACTGCCGCAGTGTATTTTCCACAACATTTACTATGGTCAGCTGTGCTAAAGTGGGAGTAATAATACAGTGACGACTGGAGAACACACGCGTCAGAGTCAGAGGCCCTTCATAACACGTTGCGCATCGCTGTAGTGATCGAGGAGCATGAGAGAGTGAAAGAGGGCTATTGGGACCATGCCCAGTATTGAGCATAAACTGGGTTTGTAATTGTGTTCAAGGCGAAATCTTGGCGGTGCTAAATTTGCGATTATCCCGAACATAGAATTTGGATAGGATCTAACCATCTTCTCACGAAATCATAATATCATCGAAATGAACATTTTTTAGACAAAAGAATTAGAATCCATCTAGATTTGATCTAGATTTTAGCCAGTCTGGTCCGAACAGCGGCCATCATGTTCTTTTCCCCTGTCAGATGATGCAGTAAATGAAAGATTTGGATCTTTGCAAGGAACTGCTGACACACAGCTGTTGGGATGAGATTCAGGAGGGACTTAACCCTGGGTTGGATTGGAGGGGGGGTAGTTTGGCACTCCTTAGAAGTGATGTCCCGTTTGACCAAGAAATGAATGTAACTAAAAAAAGTGGCTAGATGGTGTTTAATTAATTCTTATTTATAATGCCAAATAGTGTTAACTATCAGATTATCAGATAATTATTTTATTGAGTAGACCCCCTGAAACCGCCCTCTTTACTTTTAAGTAGGGTTTTACATAATCAGGGGGAGATTCCCCCTGGAACCCTCCCCCCACCCCTTTTTTCTTTATTGGGTTTTCATTTTTTTAAAATTTGGCGAGGTATTCCTATCTGCCCAACCATTTTGGGTCAAATGAGACATCAGATCTTAAGGAATACTGAAGGTTGAAGCTTTTGGGGATTGTGATAGATTTTACAAATTTGTGATACCATCTATGCCAATGATTATGTAAATTAGATAACCCTACCGTGTGTCATGTGAAGGAATATATATGGCCTTTATACAATCAAATAAAAGTCATTCACTTCCAATTTGTCTCAGTCATGTCCCATGGTCAGTTATCATTGAGATAAACAATTAACTGCAGTGTCAGGTTGGCAGAAATGGTCGAGGCCAATCATGAAACCCTGCTGCAACTGGAGGCTGGAGGCAATCTCTTTCTTTTTTGTGATAACTTTTTCTCTCAGTTATCTACCTTTGTGTTTGCCCGATTATAGCATCGCTTGATCATTTTCAAATCTAGTTTAACAGAACTACCTTCATGTTTGAAATCTATGAAAAAAAGACATCTGTCTTGACAACTTAGGTATATTTGTTTATAATCATATTGTTAGCCGATCTGGGCCAATTTATATAGAACTGAAAATGTTTCTGTGGAATACATGCTTATAGGCGGACCATGAAATTAGGCGATGTGTTCTTAGACCGTTATTGCTAAAATGAAAAAAAAATAATTGTCCTTCAGCATCCATAAAATATGATTTTCACCTGTTTATAATTTTGTTTTACAGAAAAAAGGACTTGGATCTGACCTCATAGAGCAAGTCTTTTACCACCTGGACATCATTGAGAAAGACTACTTTGGTTTGCAGTACACAGATGCCTATAATGTCAATGTAGGTTGCCTAATTTTTTCTCATTTATAGAAGCAAAATAACGGATTCAAATCAATAAAGTGGTTCTGAAGCTCAAGTAATGACATGGGATAAAATTTGTGACAATTTAAAAATGATGAGTGATACAGTAATGACATATGTGATTTAAATGTATGACAACTAAAAAAGATATTTTAAAATCATATATATGCTAAATGATACAGTATGGCAGCAACTAAAACATGATTTCAAAATACCAACTGATAACATTGTACCTACTTGAAAAGACTTGAACAATTTTGTCAGTCTTTCTTTTTGGTTGATTTTTTTATGATCACAAAAAATACATTTATGCACCCATACTTTTTATCATTAATAAGTTATCTGGGGTTTATCATCATCATCAACAATGGCATAGGGAGCTGCAAGCCCTGAGAAAACTCTTAGTTGTGAAACCACACAGCAAAATTATCCACCGCCAATGTTTTAGCTACCTCATCTACCGAAGAGGGTCTTCATCATTTAAAAATGGATATTCTAAAATATCTGACTGCAGAATTGAATTTCAACCGTGATCCAAGGTGTGTAGGTTTTGTCATGTATATATGACTCAAACCTTGTTATTCTATACCACACCCTTTTATCAGTGGTGACGTAGCATTAGAGAGAGTGGAACGCGACACATATGGCACTAATTCTTTCGTATATAAATATTTTTGACTTTGTGATCTGTGACCAAGCCAAGCTAGATTCTTTCCGCTTACACCACTTCTGAGGAAGGGTGTGATGAGTTTGTATTTTACAATAGTTGCTGAAGAACTTTAAAGTGAAATCATTGGCAGATGACAGTATAATGAGTTGTTTCATTGTTTTTGGATATTGACTAATCAATACATTTGTACAGTTTTGTGGGGTTTGAGTGTTGTATGTATATAATCAACATTTTATTTTACAATGGAAGCATGTTTTGTACTAATGAAACTTTTTCTTTTATATCCTTTGTTTCTAGCATTGGCTTGATCCAACGAAGCAAGTCAGAAAACAAGTAGCAAGTAGGTATCCTCATGATCCATTACGGTGTATCTTAGTGATCCTATTCAGTGTATCCCAGTGATCCATTAAGGTGTATCTTAGTGATCCAATATGGTGTATTCTAATGATCCAGTACAGTGTATCCTAGTGATTCAGTGCGGTGTAGTGTATCCTAGTTGACGAATATGGTGTATCCTAGATATCCAATATGGTGTATCCTAGATATCCAATATGGTGTATACTAGATATCCAATACAGTGTATACTAGATATTCAATATGGTGTATCCTAAACATCCAATACAGTGTGTATCCTAGATATCCAATAAGGTGTATCCTAGATATCCAATATGGTGTATCCTAGATATCTAATATGGTGTATCCTAGATATCCAATACAGTGTATCCTAGATATCCAATACAGTGTATCCTAGATATCCAATATGGTGTATCCTAGATATTCAATATGGTGTATCCTAAACATCCAATACAGTGTATCCTACATATCCAATAAGGTGTATCCTAGATATCCAATAAGGTGTATCCTAGATATCCAATATGGTGTATCCTAGATATCTAATATGGTGTATCCTAGATATCCAATACAGTGTATCCTAGATATCCAATATGGTGTATCCTAGATATCCAATATGGTGTATCCTAGATATCCAATACAGTGTATCCTAGATATCCAATATGGTGTATCCTAGATATCTAATACAGCGTATCCTACATATCCAATATGGTGTATCCTAGATCTCGAATATGGTGTATCCTAGATATCCAATATGATATATCCTAGATATCCAATATGGTGTATACTAGATATCCAATACAGTGTATACTAGATATCCAATACAGTGTATACTAGATATCCAATATGGTGTATGCTAGATCTCCAATACAGTGTATACTAGATATCCAATATGGTGTATACTAGATATCCAATATGGTGTATGCTAGATATCCAATACAGTGTATACTAGATATCCAATACAGTGTATACTAGATATCCAAGACAGTGTATACTAGATATCTAATACAGTGTATACTAGATATCCAATACAGTGTATACTAGATATCTAATACAGTGTATACTAGATATCTAATACAGTGTATACTAGATATCTAATACAGTGTGTACTAGATATCCAATACAGTGTATACTAGATATCCAATATGGTGTATACTAGATATCCAATATGGTGTATACTAGATATCCAATATGGTGTATACTAGGTATCCAATATGGTGTATACTAGATATCAAATATGGTGTATCCTAGATATACAATACAGTGTATACTAGATATCCAATACAGTGTATACTAGATATCCAATACAGTGTACTAGATATCCAATATGGTGTATACTAGATCCAATACAGTGTATACTAGATATCCAATATGGTGTATACTAGATCCAACACAGTGTATACTAGATATCCAATACAGTGTATACTAGATATCCAATATGGTGTACACTAGATCCAATACAGTGTATACTAGATATCCAATACAGTGTATACTAGATATCCAATATGGTGTATACTAGATATCCAATACAGTGTATACTAGATATCCAATACAGTGTATACTAGATATCAATACAGTGTATACTAGATATCCAATACAGTGTATACTGGATATCAATACAGTGTATACTAGATATCAATACAGTGTATACTAGATATCAGCAATACAGTGTATACTAGATATCCAATACAGTGTATACTAGATATCCAATATGGCGTATCCTAGACATCCAATATGGTGTATACTAGATGTCAATACAATGTATACTAGATATCCAATATGGTGTATCCTAGATATCCAATATGGTGTATACTAGATGTCCAATACAATGTATACTAGATATCCAATATGGTGTATACTAGATATCCAATATGGTGTATCCTAGATATCCAATATGGTGTATACTAGATGTCCAATACAATGTATACTAAATATCCAATATGGTGTATCCTAGATATCCAATACAATGTATACTAGATGTCCAATACAATGTATACTAGATATACAATACAGTGTATACTAGATATACAATACAATGTATACTAGATATACAATACAGTGTATACTAGATATCCAATACAATGTATACAGATGTCCAATACAATGTATACTAGATATCCAATATGGTGTATACTAGATATATCCAATATGGTGTATCCTAGATATTCAATACAGTGTATACTAGATATACAATACAGTGTATACTAGATATACAATACAGTGTATACTAGATATACAATACAGTTTATAATAGATATCCAATATGGTGTATACTAGATATCCAATACAGTGTATACTAGATATCCAATACAGTGTATACTAGATATACAATACAGTGTATACTAGATATCCAATACAATGTATCCTAGATATCTAATACAGTGTATACTAGATATCAATACAGTGTATACTAGATATCCAATACAGTGTATACTAGATATCCAATACAGTGTATACTAGATATCCAATACAGTGTATACTAGATATCCAATACAGTGTATACTAGATATCCAATATGGTGTATACTAGATATCCAATACAGTGTATACTAGATATCCAATACAGTGTATACTAGATATCCAATACAGTGTATACTAGATATCCAATACAGTGTATACTAGATATCCAATATGGTGTATACTAAATACAGTGTATACTAGATATCAATATGGTGTATACTAGATATCCAATACAGTGTATACTAGATATCCAATATGGTGTATACTAGATATCCAATACAGTGTGATATACAATACATGTCCAATATACAGTGTATACAGTGTATACTAGATATACAATACAGTGTATACTAGATATACAATACAGTGTATACTAGATATCCAATATGTATACTAGATATCCAATATGGTATACTAGATATCCAATATGGTGTATACTAGATATCCAATATGGTGTATACTAGATATCCAATGTATACTAGATGTCCAATACAGTGTATACTAGATATCCAATACAGTATAATACTAGATATCCAATACAGTGTATACTAGATATCCAATACAGTGTATACTAGATATCCAATACAGTGTATACTAGATATCCAATACAATGTATACTAGATATCCAATACAATGTATACTAGATATCCAATATGGTGTATACTAGATATCCAATACAGTGTATCCTAGATATCCAATACAGTGTATACTAGATATCCAATACAATGTATACTAGATATCCAATATGGTGTATCCTAGATATCCAATATGGTGTATACTAGATATCCAATAGATATCCAATACAGTGTATACTAGATATCCAATACAATGTATACTAGATATCCAATATGGTGTATACTAGATATCCAATATGGTGTATACTAGATATACAATACAGTGTATACTAGATATCCAATACAGTGTATACTAGATATCCAATACAGTGTATACTAGATATCCAATACAATGTATACTAGATATCTAATATGATAGATATCCAATACAATGTATACTAGATATCCAATACAGTGTATACTAGATATCCAATACAGTGTATACTAGATATCCAATACAATGTATACTAGATATCAATACAGTGTATACTAGATATCCAATACAGTGTATACTAGATATCCAATACAGTGTATACTAGATATCCAATACAGTGTATACTAGATATCCAATACAATGTATACTAGATATCAATGTATACTAGATATCCAATGGTGTATACTAGATATCCAATACAGTGTATACTAGATATCCAATACAGTGTATACTAGATATACAATACAGTGTATACTAGATATCCAATACAGTGTATACTAGATATCAATACAGTGTATACTAGATATCCAATACAGTGTATACTAGATATCCAATACAGTGTATACTAGATATCCAATACAGTGTATACTAGATATCAATACAGTGTATACTAGATATCCAATACAGTGTATACTAGATATATACAGTGTATACTAGATATCCAATACAGTGTATACTAGATATCCAATACAATATGATATCCAATATGTATACTAGATATCCAATACAGTGTATACTAGATATCCAGTGTATACTAGATACTAGATATCCAATATGGTGTATACTAGATATCCAATACAGTGTATACTAGATATCCAATACAATGTATACTAGATGTCCAATACAGTGTATACTAGATATCCAATACAGATATCAATACAGTGTATACTAGATATCCAATACAGTGTATACTAGATATCCAATATGGTGTATCAGTATCCAATATACTAGATATCCAATATGGTGTATACTAGATATCCAATATGGTGTATACTAGATATCAATATGGTGTATACTAGATATCCAATATGGTGTATACTAGATATCCAATATGGTGTATACTAGATATCCAATATGGTGTATACTAGATATCCAATATGTATACTAGATATCCAATATGGTGTATACTAGATATCCAATATGGTGTATACTAGATATCCAATACAGTGTATACTAGATATCCAATATGGTGTATACTAGATATCAATATGGTGTATACTAGATATCAATACAATGTATACTAGATATCCAATACAGTGTATACTAGATATCCAATATGGTGTATACTAGATATCCAATATGGTGTATCCTAGATATCCAATACAATATACTAGATATCCAATACAATGTATACTAGATATCCAATACAATGTATCTAGATATCCAATATGGTGTATCCTAGATATCATACAGTGTATACTAGATATCCAATACAATGTATACTAGATGTCAATACAATGTATACTAGATATCAATACAATGTATACTAGATATACAATACAGTGTATACTAGATATCCAATATGGTGTATACTAGATATCCAATACAGTGTATACTAGATATCCAATACAGTGTATACTAGATATCCAATACAGTGTATACTAGATATCCAATAAGTGTATACTAGATATCCAATACAGTGTATACTAGATATCAATACAGTGTATACTATATATCTAATACAATGTATACTAGATATCCAAATGGTGTATACTAGATATCCAATATGGTGTATCCTAGATATCCAATATGGTGTATACTAGATATCCAATACAGTGTATACTAGATATCCAATACAGTGTATACTAGATATCCAATACAGTGTATACTAGATATCCAATACAGTGTATACTAGATATCCAATACAGTGTATACTAGATATCCAATACAGTGTATACTAGATATCCAATACAGTGTATACTAGATATCCAATACAGTGTATCCACTACAGATACTAGATATCCAATACAGTGTATACTAGATATCCAATACAGTGTATACTAGATATCCAATACAGTGTATACTAGATATCCAATACAGTGTATACTAGATATATTAGATATCCAATACAGTGTATACTAGATATCCAATACAGTGTATACTAGATATCCAATATGGTGTATACTAGATATCCAATACAGTGTATACTAGATATACAATACAGTGTATATTAGATATCCAATACAGTGTATACTAGATATACAATACAGTGTATACTAGATATCCAATATGATATACTAGATATCCAATACAGTGTATACTAGATATCCAATACAGTGTATACTAGATATCCAATACAGTGTATACTAGATATCCAATACAGTGTATACTAGATATCTACAGTGTATACTAGATATCTAATACAGTGTATACTAGATATCCAATATGATATCAATACAGTGTATACTAGATATCCAATATGGTGTATACTAGATATCCAATATGGTGTATCCTAGATATCTAGATACTAGATATCCAATACAGTGTACACTAGATATCCAATACAATGTATACTAGATATCTAATACAGTGTATACTAGATATCCAATACAGTGTATACTAGATATCCAATATGGTGTTTACTAGATATCCAATACAGTGTATACTAGATATCCAATATGGTGTTTACTAGATATCCAATACAGTGTATACTAGATATCAAATATGGTGTATACTAGATATCTAATACAGTGTATACTAGATATCTAATACAGTGTATACTAGATATCCAATACAGTGTATACTAGATATCCAATACAGTGTATACTAGATATCGAATACGGTGTATCCTAGATATCCAAAACAGTGTATACCAGATATCCAAAACAGTGTATACTAGATATCCAATATGGTGTATACTAGATATACAATACAGTGTATACTAGATATCTAATATGGTGTATACTAGATATCCAATACAGTGTATACTAGGTATCTAATACAATGTATACTAGATATCCAATACAGTGTATACTAGATATCCAATACAGTGTATACTAGATATCCAATACAGTGTATACTAGATATCCAATACAGTGTATACTAGATATCGAATATGGTGTATACTAGATATCCAATACAGTGTATACTAGATATCTAATATGGTGTATACTAGATATCCAATACAGTGTATACTAGATATCTAATACAATGTATACTAGATATCCAATACAGTGTATACTAGATATCCAATACAATGTATACTAGATATCCAATACAATGTATACTAGATATCTAATACAATGTATACTAGATATTTAATACAGTGTATACTAGATATCCAATACAGTGTATCCTAGATATCCAATATGGTGTATACTAGATATCCAATATGGTGTATACTAGATATCCAATACAATGTATCCTAGATATCCAATTTAGTGTATACTAGATATCCAATACAGTGTATCCTAGATATCCAATACAGTGTATACTAGATATCCAATACAATGTATACTAGATATCCAATACAGTGTATACTAGATATCCAATATGGTGTATACTAGATATACAATACAGTGTATGCTAGATATCCAATACAATGTATACTAGGTATCTAATACAATGTATACTAGATATACAATACAATGTATACTAGATATCCAATACAGTGTATACTAGATGTCCAATACAGTGTATACTAGATATCCAATACAGTGTATACTAGATATCCTAGATATCAATATGTGTATACTAGATATCCAATACAGTGTATACTAGATATCCAATACAGTGTATACTAGATATCCAATACAGTGTATACTAGATATCCAATACAATGTATACTAGATATCCAATACAGTGTATACTAGATATCCAATACAATGTATACTAGATATCCAATACAATGTATACTAGATATCCAATACAATGTATACTAGATATCCAATACAATGTATACTAGATATCCAATACAGTGTATACTAGATATCCAATACAGTGTATATTAGATATCCAATACAGTGTATACTAGATATCCAATACAATGTATACTAGATATCCAATACAATGTATACTAGATATCCAATACAATGTATACTAGATATCTAGATATCAATACAATGTATACTAGATATCCAATACAATGTATACTAGATATCCAATACAGTGTATACTAGATATCCAATACAGTGTATGTAGATATCCAATACAGTATACTAGATATCCAATACAGTGTATACTAGATATCCAATACAATATATACTAGATATCCAATACAGTGTATACTAGATATCAATACAATGTATACTAGATATCCAATACAATGTATACTAGATATCCAATACAGTGTATACTAGATATCCAATACAATGTATACTAGATATCCAATACAGTGTATACTAGATATCCAATACAATGTATACTAGATATCCAATACAGTGTATACTAGATATCCAATACAGTGTATACTAGATATCTAATACAGTGTATACTAGATATCCAATACAATGTATACTAGATATCCAATACAGTGTATACTAGATATCTAATACAGTGTATACTAGATATCCAATACAGTGTATACTAGATATCCAATACAGTGTATACTAGATATCCAATACAGTGTATACTAGATATCCAATACAGTGTATACTAGATATCCAATATCAATACAGTGTATACTAGATATCCAATACAGTGTATACTAGATATCCAATACAGTGTATACTAGATATCCAATATGTTGTATACTGTATACTAGATATCCAATATCAATATGTGTATACTAGATATCTAATATGGTGTATACTAGATATCCAATATGGTGTATACTAGATATCTAATATGGTGTATACTAGATATCTAATATGGTGTATACTAGATATCTAATATGGTGTATACTAGATATCCAATATGGTGTATACTAGATATCTAATATGGTGTATACTAGATATCCAATATGGTGTATACTAGATATCTAATATGGTGTATACTAGATATCTAATATGGTGTATACTAGATATCCAATATGGTGTATACTAGATATCTAATATGGTGTATACTAGATATCTAATATGGTGTATACTAGATATCTAATACAGTGTATACTAGATATCCAATATGGTGTATACTAGATATCAATACAGTGTATACTAGATATACAATACAGTGTATACTAGATATCCAATATGGTGTATATAGATATCAATACAGTGTATACTAGATATACAATATGGTGTATACTAGATATACAATACAGTGTATACTAGATATACAATACAGTGTATACTAGATATCCAATACAGTGTATACTAGATATACAATAATACAGTGTATACTAGATATCCAATATGGTGTATACTAGATATCTAATACAGTGTATACTAGATATCCAATACAATGTATGCTAGATATCCAATACAGTGTATACTAGATATACAATACAGTGTATACTAGATATCCAATATGGTGTATCCTAGGTATCCAATGTTGTGTATACTAAATATCCAATATGGTGTATCCTCAAGATTCAACATGGTGTATCCTAGAGTTTCAATGCGTTGTACATATATTCTTTAAAACCTGATAACTATGCTTTAACACCTAATGATTAGGTTACACTTTAAGACCTGATAACTATGCTTTAACACCTAATGATTAGGTTACACTTTAAGACCTGATAACTATGCTTTAACACCTAATGATTAGGCTACGCTTTAAGACCTGATAACTATGCTTTAACACCTAATGATTAGGTTACACTTTAAGACCTGATAACTATGCTTTAACACCTAATGATTAGGCTACGCTTTAAGACCTGATAACTATGCTTTAACACCTAATGATTAGGCTACGCTTTAAGACCTGATAACTATGCTTTAACACCTAATGATTAGGCTATGCTTTAAGACCTGATAACTATGCTTTAACACCTAATGATTAGGCTACGCTTTAAGACCTGATAACTATGCTTTAACACCTAATGATTAGGCTACGCTTTAAGACCTGATAACTATGCTTTAACACCTAATGATTAGGCTACGCTTTAAGACCTGATAACTATGCTTTAACACCTAATGATTAGGCTACGCTTTAAGACCTGATAACTATGCTTTAAGGCCTAATGATTAGGCTATAACTATGCTTTAAAACCTGATAACTATGCTTTAACACCTAATGATTAGGCTATGATTAGCTTTAAGACCTGATAACTATGCTTTAACACCTAATGATTAGGCTACGCTTTAAGACCTGATAACTATGCTTTAACACCTAATGATTAGGCTACGCTTTAAGACCTGATAACTATGCTTTAACACCTAATGATTAGGCTACGCTTTAAGACCTGATAACTATGCTTTAACACCTAATGATTAGGCTATGCTTTAAGACCTGATAACTATGCTTTAACACCTAATGATTAGGCTATGCTTTAAGACCTGATAACTATGCTTTAACACCTAATGATTAGGCTATGCTTTAAAACCTGATAACTATGCTTTAACACCTAATGATAAGGCTATGCTTTAAGACCTGATAACTATGCTTTAACACCTAATGATTAGGCTATGCTTTAAAACCTGATAACTATGCTTTAACACCTAATGATTAGCCTAATGATTAGGCTATGCTTTAAGACCTGATAACTATGCTTTAAGGCCTAATGATTAGGCTATGCTTTAAAACCCTGATAACTATGCTTTAAGGCCTAATGATTAGGCTATGCTTTAACACCTAATGATTAGGCTATGCTTTAAGACCTGATAAACATGGTTTAAACCTTGATAACTATACTTTGGAACCTGATAACTATGCTGGAATGCAAAGCCTGACAGCTAGGCTTTAAAACATGATGAGCTTGTGCAAGGCCTAAAACCTGAGTATGTTTTAGAACCCGATGAATTTGCATGTCTACTATGAATTTAATCTATTGGACGAGTGTGACACTTTAATGAGATCTGTGTTGATTTCCAGTAAAAAATAATGAGAACTTTTCTATATTGTAATTATTTATTTTCTTCTCTTTTCACATCGGCCCTCCTACACTTTACGTTTTTCGTGTGAAATTTTACTCCTCTGAACCCAACAACCTACATGAAGAATTAACCAGGTTTGATATTATTATTATTGTTATTATTATTATTATTATTATTATTATTATTATTATTATTATTATTATTATTATTATTATTATTATTATTATAATTATTATTATTATTATTGTTATTATTATTGTTTTTATTATTATTATTATTATTATTATTATTATTTATTATTATTATTATTATTATTATTATTATTATTATTATTATTGTTATTATTATTATTATTATTATAATTATTATTATTATTATTGTTATTATTATTGTTTTTATTATTATTATTGTTATTATTATTATTATTATTATAATTATTATTATTATTATTATTATTATTATTATTATTATTATTATTGTTTTTTTATTATTATTATTGTTATTATTATTATTATAATTATTATTATTATTATTGTTATTATTATTATTGTTATTATTATTATTATTATTATTATAATTATTATTATTATTATTGTTTTATCATTCAAAACTGATGGAAGGGAAAACAGATAATAAGTTGCTGTCTTGATGACTTCATCTTCTCCTTACCTAAACATCTGTTTTTCTACTTTAAACATGATGTTCATTTATCAGATGGATGAGTGATTTTGTGGTTCCATTGAGTGAATGTATAGCCTAAGAAGCGGAACTCTTTTTAAGCTCTCTTGTTATCTCAGTGGGACCTTGAAGCTGTTTAGGAACTTAATTTTTAACATAATACTTCAGCGTATTAAGAGAGCTGGATTTTTAACATATGACTGTCAGGCTGTTTATAGAGCTTAATATTTTACATAAAACCGTCAGGCTGTTCAGAGAGCACAACTTTTAACACAAGATTGTCAGGCTGTTTATAGAGCTTAATTTTTAACATAGGACTTCAGGATATTTAGAGAGCTTTATTTTTAACATGGGACTGGCAGGCTGCTTAGACAGCTCAATTTTTAACATAAGACTATCAGGCTGCTTAGAGTTAAATTGTTAGACATAAGACTTGCTGTTTATAGAACGATTTTTAACTTAGGCCTGTCAAGCTGTCTATAGACCTTAATTGTTAACATAAGACTGCCAAGGTGGTCTATACAGCTCTACTTTTAATATAGGATTGTCAAGTTGTTGGGGGGCTTAATGTTCAACATAATACTGTCAGGCTGTTTATAGAGCTTAATTTTTAACATATGAGTGTCAGGTTGTTTCGAGAGCTTTGTTTTAAACACAGGACTGTCAGACTGCCTAGAGAGCTTAATTTTTAACATGTTACGGTTGTGTTGTTTAGAGAGCTTAATTTTTATCATAGGACTGCCCTACATGTTTAAGCAGCTTAATTTTTAACACAGGACTGTCAGGCTGCTAAGAAAGCTTAAATTTTAACATAGGACTATCACTCAGGCCTTTTAGAGTGCTTGCTTTTTAACACAGGACTACCAGACTGTTTACAGAGCTTAATTTGTGACATAGGATTGTTGGGCTGTTTAGAACATAGGATTGTTGGGCTGTTTAGAGAGCTTACCCTTTAACATAGACCTGTCATGCTGTGTAGAGAGTTCATTTTTCAACATATGTCTGTCAAGCTATATAGAGACCTTCATTTTTAACATAGGACTATCAGGCTATTTGTAAGAGATCGGTTTTTAACATAGGACTATCAGGCTGTTTATAAGAGATCGGTTTTTAACATAGGACTATCAGGCTGTTTGTAAGAGATCGGTTTTAACATAGGACTATCAGGCTGTTTGTAAGAGATCGGTTTTTAACATAGGACTATCAGGCTGTTTATAAGAGATCGGTTTTTAACATAGGACTATCAGGCTGTTTGTAAGAGATCGGTTTTTAACATAGGACTATCAGGCTGTTTGTAAGAGATCGGTTTTTAACATAGGACTATCAGGCTGTTTGTAAGAGATCGGTTTTTAACATAGAACTATCAGGCTGTTTGTAAGAGATCGGTTTTTAACATAGGACTATCAGGCTGTTTGTAAGAGATCGATTCTTAACATGGGACTATCAGGCTGTTTATAAGAGATCGGTTTTTAACGTAGGACTGTCAGGCTGAGTAGAGAGTTCATTTTTCGGTAATTTTACGGTTTAGCGGCGTAAAAGAAAGTGGGTGAAATTTGCACTCGTCGGTATCGGCTTAAATCTACATTTAGAAATGAGATGGAAGAAATATATCCACAATACCTTTCCCTGAACCCCAACCCCACTTTCTTTTACGCTGCTAAACCGTTAGATTACCCATTTTCAACATACGACTGTCAGGCTCTTTAGAGAGCTTCATTTTTATCATAGTACATATAGGCTATTTGAAGTGCTTCATTTACCCCCAACCCCACTTTCTTTTACGCTGCTAAACCGTTAGATTACCCATTTTCAACATACGACTGTCAGGCTCTTTAGAGCTTCATAGTACATATAGGCTATTTGAAGTGCTTCATTTTTAACATAGGACAGTCACACTGTTTAGAGAGCTTAATTTTTAACATAGGACAGTCACACTGTTTAGAGTGCTTCATTTTTAAGGGGTGGTGGGGGAGATCCTGAAAAGACCAATTTTGTCCAAAATCGGGCAAATCTAGTTTATTGTATTATTGGACGCAGCCGTTCATTCCCTTCATATTGATACCAAAAAAAGAAGCTCAGTATCGATTCTTTTAATTCTAAAGATTTGTTTAGATACGATACCAGCCTAACTTTCAACACATCAGTTGAACTATAAAAGCCAGTAACTTTGTTTTAAGTAGGGCATGTTGTCACTCAATTTTAATCAGCACAGTGTAAGCTATCACAAAAATCTACATATGGCAAATTTTCTTCAATGGTGCCTTTTTATGATAATAATAATGCCAAATCTTTTTAGCGCCTCTATCCAATCCATGAGGGCCATGCTCAGTTGCGCTTTACAAAAGTCAAGACATACATTATAAAATAACTTACATAATGTTTTACATAATATCATCAATACCTATGATTACTATGAGATCTGCATACATGAAGAATGTTACAATTAAAATGAAAAGTACGTAAATGATGATATGTGCTAATAACAAGATGGCCTCATACACACACACACACACACACACACACACACACACACACACACACAAATTGCAGGTGCCAATCCCCCACACCTTTTAAAACTGACGTACCATGGGGTATGAGGGGAGATCTTCTTAAGTTTGATACTTCTTTAACCAGAAACGTAAGACTAATTACATATAGTTATACAGCACAGTGTTAAAGATACCATACATCAATAGAACGCCAAACCCTTAACACAGGTTTTAGAAAATGCCAAGAATTTTAATGATATATGAGTTGAAAGTGGAGCGGAACAACTCTGTTTTAAGTGATTGTTTAAAGGAAGGAAGGATTGTACAATTTCTAGTTTTAACTGAGAAAGAATTCCATATAGCTAGAGCTGAATTGGTGAAAGAACGTTCAAGATATTTTGGCTTAAGGACGTTTTTTTTTCAGTTGCAAAGATTGTGATGATCTATGAGAACGATCGGGATGGTGAACTTTAAGAACTTTAAGGAGATATTTTAGACAGTCGGGGGCAGTGTCATGTATGTGAGACACGCTATCTTATATATCCTATCTCTTCTCTGTGGCAAGCCAATGTAGAGAGCACAAAACGGGAGTGATGTGTTCGGACTTAGATTGTCAGGAAAACAGGTGACATATTCTGCACCTGTTATCGAAAGGTGCCATCCGAGCGTAAGAGAGCCGGGGCAGCTGAAACAAAGGGTCAATAAGTAGTAGTTGACAGCTTCTCATGGTTTTATGACGTTTCAAAGTATTCACTACTTTTTCTAGGTTTTTAGTCAAATAACAGAAAAAAATAGTTCCAAATATTATTTGATGTTCTCAAAATTGACCTTTTTTTGGCTAAGCTGTTCAACAATTTTCAAAGGATTCGTTTGAAATTTGGCATACAACTGCTTTATATCATTACTAAGATATCTACAATTTTCGATATTTTCTGTACTTCCTGTGAAATTCATGATTTTTGTTTGAAAATTGAAAGAAAATTAGTTTCCTTCAAGCCTCAATTTGAAAATTTGTAAAACAAAAACCATACAGGATAAAACGTTTGGTATTGGTTTGAAATTTCTACATGCAAAATTGTAAGTCTCTAAGTTGAAAACTGTAGGGCCACTTTGTTTTTGAAAACTGTCAAAATTGACCTAGTTTTTCACCAAAAATTCAGGGCGGAGATCCATGGCAACTTAACTTTGGAAAATGACTTTCACAATTTGTTTCCTCTACTGTTTCCATGCTGAAACAATTTCTGTAGCCTAAAATTGTGTATCTCTCAAAACTAAAATAATCACTCTCTGGAGCCCCCTCCTCCCCCTCCCTCCCTCCTCCACCCTCCTCTTGATAGGACCATCATGCTGCTTAGAGAGCAATTGTTGACATAGGCCTGTCAGGCTGTATAGAGAGTTCAATTTTCAACATATGACTGTCAGGCTGCTTGGAGAGCTTAATTGTTAATATTGGAGTGTCAGGCTGTTTAGAGATTAATTTTTAACATAGGATTGTCAGACTGTTTAGAAAGCTTACGCTTTAACATAGACCTGTGAGGTTATTTAGAGAGCTTCATTTTGTACATAGGACTTTCAGGCTGTATAGAGAGCTTCATTTTGTACATAGGACTGTCAGGCTGTATAGAGAGCTTCATTTTGTACATAGGACTGTCAGGCTGTATAGAGAGCTTCATTTTGTACATAGGACTGTCAGGCTGTATAGAGAGCTTCATTTTGTACATAGGACTGTCAGGCTGTATAGAGAGCTTCATTTTGTACATAGGACTGTCAGGCTGTATAGAGAGCTTCATTTTGTACATAGGACTGTCAGGCTGTATAGAGAGCTTCATTTTGTACATAGGACTGTCAGGCTGTATAGAGAGCTTCATTTTTTACATAGGACTTTCAAGCTGCTTATAGGGTTTAATTTTCAACTTAGGACAGGCAGGGTGTTTATAAAGCTTAATTTTTAAGATAAACTGCCAGACTGTGTAGAGAGTTTAATTCTTCACATAGAACGGCCAGGCTGCTTAAAAGAGTTTGATTTTTAGCATAGGACTGTCAAGCTGTTTATAGAGCTTAGTTTTTAACATAGGATTGTCAAGCTGTTTATAAAGCTTACTGTTTAACATAGGGATGTCAAGTTGTTTATGGAGCTTAATTTATAACATAGGGCTGTCAAGCTGTTTATAGGGCTTAATTTATAAGATAGGACTGTCAAGCTGTTTATAGAGCTTAATTTATAACACAGGACTGTCAAGCTGTTTATAGAGCCTAATTTATAACACAGGACTGTCAAGCTGTTTATAGAGCTTAATTTATAACAAAGGACTGTCAAGCTGTTTATAGGGCTTAATTTATAACATAGGGCTGTCAAGCTGTTTATAGAGCTTAATTTATAACACAGGACTGTCAAGCTGTTTATAGAGCCTAATTTATAACACAGGACTGTCAAGCTGTTTATAGAGCTTAATTTATAACAAAGGACTGTTAAGCTGTTTATAGAGCTTAATTTATAATATAGGACTGTCAAGCTGTTTATAGAGCCTAATTTATAACACAGGACTGTCAAGCTGTTTATAGAGCTTAATTTATAACAAAGGACTGTCAAGCTGTTTATATAGCTTACTGTTTAACATAGGACTGTCAAGCTGTTTATATAGCTTACTGTTTAACATAGGGCTGTCAAGCTGTTTATATAGCTTACTGTT
>JAXRKP010000323.1:105000-167500 GCA_037039925.1 Doris montereyensis | reverse complement strand
TGCAATAGTACTAAACTAAAGCATGGTATGGCTTACAGTTCACGATTAAAAAAAGAAGCAAAAATCATAAATAGTACAATGGCAATAATTGTATGAATGTTTAAAAGAGAGTCTGACAACTAGAGTGCAGTGGTATTGGGTGGTGTTGGCGATGATAGAATATTGGTTGCAAAGGAGAAAATACTTACTATATCTCTCTTTTCGGCACAAGAAGTGAATGGGTCTTTTAGAGCGATGTGCCAATTTTATTTGTGATTTTAATGGGTGGGTGGAATCGTTAAGGCTTCTTTCTATTCAAACGTTCCACGTGTTGTCACTAAACTAAACGCAGTGGTATGAAAAACGTTGGTGTCTGGGACTGAAGGGGATTTGGTACTCCAGAGGCAAGGTGTCGGCCTCTCAACCAAACGATCGTGGGTTCAAGTCCCGGCAGATTGAAAAAGTGGCTCTTTTTTTCCTTTTGTAGTGAAAACTATCCTATGGTCCAGACAGATATACCGATACCTAGTCCCATAGGAGCCGGGCGATAAAAAAAAAGATGTCCTGTGTGGAGAAGGACGCTAGACTGACGCAGGTTTTAATCCCAAGCTTGTGCTTGTACCCATTTGCATCTTGGTCGAGCGGGGAAAATGGGTGTAAAGATTTTTTTGCAGGGAATACTAGCACAACGTCGGGCTTAGCTGTGCTAGGAATCGAACCCAGGACCTCATGATCCCAAGTCCAGCAGTCTAACCGTTCGGCCACCGACGAAACCTTCGAACGTAGGGAAGCTGTGAAATACTCACTGGTGCCAGTCAACAAAAGCAGAGAATCAATTTTCTTACCACCAGTGGTACGCAGGTCACCCTGTCACTACGAGGTCCGCGAAGCACGTGGCTTATTGTAGGCCAGGGATCTTTGCCAGGATTTTTGCAACTACTTCATGTGGCTTGCTATGACGCATGCACCAAACGCAAGGGCCCTAATTGATTCTGTGTCAATTGGACTTGAGTTTTGTCAGTGTGTCAATTGGGCTTGAGTTTTGTCAGTGTGTCAATTAGACTTGTGTTTTGTCAGTGTGTCAGTTGGGCTTGTGTTTTGTCAGTGTGTCAATTAGACTTGAGTTTTGTCAGTGTGTCAATTGGGCTTGTGTTTTGTCAGTGTGTCAGTTGGGCTTGTGTTTTGTTAGTGTGTCAATTAGGCTTGTGTTTTGTCAGTGTGTCAATTGGGCTTGTATTTTGTCAGTGTGTCAGTTGGGCTTGTGTTTTGTCAGTGTGTCAGTTGGGCTTGTGTTTTGTCAGTGTGTCAATATAGACTTGAGTTTTGTCAGTGTGTCAATTGGGCTTATGCTTTGTCAGTGTGTCAGTTGGGCTTGTGTTTTGTTAGTGTGTCAATTAGGCTTGTGTTTTGTCAGTGTGTCAATTGGGCTTGTATTTTGTCAGTGTGTCAATTGGGCGTGTGTTTTGTCAGTGTGTCAATTGGGTTGTGTTTTGTCAGTGTGTCAATTGGGCGTGTGTTTTGTCAGTGTGTCAATTAGACTTGTGTTTTGTCAGTGTGTCAATTGGACTTGTGTTTTGTCAGTGTGTCAATTGGGCGTGTGTTTTGTCAGTGTGTCAATTAGACTTGTGTTTTGTCAGTGTGTCAATTGGGCTTGTGATTTGTCAGTGTGTCAATTAGACTTGAGTTTTGTCAGTGTATCAATTGGGCGTGTGTTTTGTCAGTGTGTCAATTGGGCTTGTGTTTTGTCAGTGTGTCAATTGGGCGTGTGTTTTGTCAGTATGTCAGTTGGGCTTGTGTTTTGTCAGTGTGTCAGTTAGACTTGTGTTTTGTCAGTGTGTCAATTAGACTTGTGTTTTGTCAGTGTGTCAATTGGGCTTGTGTTTTGTCAGTGTGTCAATTAGACTTGAGTTTTGTCAGTGTGTCAATTGGGCGTGTGTTTTGTCAGTGTGTCAATTGGGCTTATGTTTTGTCAGTGTGTCAATTGGGCTTGTGTTTTTGTCAGTGTGTCAATTGGGCGTGTGTTTTGTCAGTGTGTCAATTGGGCTTGTGTTTTGTCAGTGTGTCAATTAGACTTGAGTTTTGTCAGTGTGTCAATTGGGCGTGTGTTTTGTCAGTGTGTCAGTTAGACTTGTGTTTTGTCAGTGTGTCAATTGGGCGTGTGTTTTGTCAGTGTGTCAATTGGGCGTGTGTTTTGTCAGTGTGTCAATTGGGCTTGTGTTTTGTCAGTGTGTCAATTAGACTTGAGTTTTGTCAGTGTGTCAGTTGGGCTTGTATTTTGTCAGTGTGTCAATTGGGTTGTGTTTTGTCAGTGTGTCAATTGGGCGTGTGTTTTGTCAGTATGTCAATTAGACTTGAGTTTTGTCAGTGTGTCAATTGGGCGTGTGTTTTGTCAGTGTGTCAGTTGGGCCTGAGTTTTGTCAGAGCTATTGTCGAGAGAAGCTTGGAAGCCCCAAAGCCAACAGTGCTAACAGTCCATGATTTTGACATTTTCTCTAAATGGCATAATTTGGCACACTATTGAAACGACCCTTCAATTATTCACCATGAGATGAGCCCAGGCTGTTTGACGTTGTTTATGTTAGCCTGTCTTGGCATGTTGTGCTATGTTGCTCAGCGAACCGTATTGGTATCACAATGTCTCATGCCTAGCTACCAGCTGTTAAATGCCGCCATCGATCCTGGCAGATTGGGATGAGGGAGATGGACAGTCAATGTTATTACAGTCAGCCAGCCAGTAGTTGCAGATTGGGTTGAGGGAGACAGACAGTCAATGTTATTCTAGAGTCTGCCAGCCAGTAGTTGCAGGTTGGGATGAGGGAGACAGACAGTCAATGTTATTCTAGAGTCTGCCAGCCAGTAGTTGCAGGTTGGGATGAGGGAGACAGACAGTCAATGTTATTCTAGAGTCTGCCAGCCAGTAGTTGCAGGTTGGGATGAGGGAGGCAGACAGTCAATGTTATTACAGTCAGCCAGCCGGTAGTTGCAGATTGGGATGAGGGAGACAGACAGTCAATGTTATTACAGTCAGCCAGTCAGTAGTTGCAGATTGGGATGAGGGAGACAGACAGTCAATGTTATTCTAGAGTCTGCCAGCCAGTAGTTGCAGGTTGGGATGAGGGAGACAGACAGTCAATGTTATTACAGTCAGCCAGCCGGTAGTTGCAGATTAGGATGAGGGAGACAGACAATCAATGTTACTACAGCCCATAGTTCAGTCGGTAGAGCGCACGTTCGATTCCCAGTCCGGGCAATTTTTTCCAGCCCTCCTGATGACCCAGCAGCGTAATGGGTAGCTAGGTCTATACAGACTCGGTGAACGTAAAGGCGACGCAGAAGACAATGTAAAACTACCACACTATACTCGTTTGGTGAGGAAAATCAGGACTCTGCCCCTGATTATCCTACGCTCAACTCTAAGTATGTGACGTACTTCACTTTACGTTTAGTCAGCATGAACACAGCTCTGTGTGTAATACGAGAGAGAGAGAGAGAGAGAGAGAGAGAGAGAGAGAGAGAGAGAGAGAGAGAGAGAGAGAGAGAGAGAGAGAGAGAGAGAGAGAGAGAGAGAGAGAGAGAGAGAGAGACAGACAGACAGACAGAGACAGAGAGAGAGAGAGAGAGAGGGAGAGAGAGAGAGAGAGAGAGAGAGAGAGAGAGAGAGAGAGAGAGAGAGACAGACAGACAGACAGACAGACAGACAGACAGACAGACAGACAGACAGACAGACAGAGAGAGAGAGAGAGAGAGAGAGAGAGAGAGAGAGAGAGAGAGAGAGAGAGAGAGAGAGAGAGAGAGAGAGAGAGAGAGAGAGAGAGAGAGAGAGAGAGAGAGAGAGAGAGAGAGAGAGAGAGAGAGAGAGAGAGAGAGAGAGAGAGAGAGAGAGAGAGAGAGAGAGAGAGAGACAGAGACAGAGACAGAGACAGAGACAGAAAGAGAGACAGAGACACAGACAGACAGACAGCAAGAGAAACAGCTCAAAGCTGACGAGAGGAGCATCTAATGTGTCTGTTTCATCGCCACGTTGGCAGCTGTACAAATCATTGGTCACTTTGGTCAGTCTGATATTTCATCTCATACTACAGAGTCTAACGTTGGTTGTAAAACTAATCCCCTCCCTCACCCCCCCCCCCCCCCCCAAATCCTTTTCTTATCTGCATGGAAAAACGAACCGTCGGCCTTGTACGTTGAGCACACAACACAGACGACTACATCTTCATAACCTGCATCCGCGGTATCGCTTTGCCCCCTTTGCCCCCTTTGCCCGTCAGCTTACCCTCACTTAAAGCAAAGTGGTCCAGTGGGTGACACATCTAACACACACACATACGCACACACACACACACACACACACACACACACACACACAACCAAATATTAAAGATTAGGGAACGTATTCATGCGATGATTCTTAGAAGAAAAGTAATTGTTTTTATTATGCGATTTTAATTCATGTACCATACACCGTTATAAATGATATTATGCTGTCATGTATTTATGTACATTGCTCATGGTTTTTTTTTTCTGTGTATGTATACATGCGCCTAGAGCTGTTGTAAGATGGGAGTGGGCGTTATAGAAATTAGTTTTATTATTATTATTATTATTATTATTATTATTATTATTATTATTATTATTATTATTATTATTATTCTATCTTGATGACCTGCCGCTCAAATAGACACCCCCCCAAGTCATAACATAACAATAAAAAAACGAAAGAACAAACAAAACAAATAACCACTCCCCAAAAATATCAACAACCCGACATAAGAACATGGAAGGGTTCCTCCCAAATAAAAAAATCCCCGTTCCTCACCCCCCCAATAAAAAAAGCAAACGCAATCAAAACAAAATAGCCTGACAACCCAACAAGAATAAAAATAAAATGGAAATTTGTGGAATCCAGGCCACAGTGACCCAGTCTGCTTGAGTAAAGGTCACGTGATAGATACACGACTTTCACACCTGGTTAACTGTGAGGTCGGTGTCCTGTGCATGGTGTGCTCTCAAATGCCACGGTGCGGGGAGGGGGGTAGACACATGTACAAACGTCAGTTGGTCTGCTCCTAAGGCACCTTACTGTACAGTCATATGGAGGCTCAAGGCGTCAATGCGGCTTTGTCAATAAGTGGTCAAGTGGCTTTGTCAATAAACGTTTGTCTTGTGTCCTGGTGTTTCGACCTGCGCTGGTCGAGAGTGAAATCGAATGCGAATTCCTCTAAAAATACACTGGTATCTTCGGGTGCCCTGAAAGTGCAATGTATGCATCTGAAGGTCAAAAGTTGAGGGGAGGGGTGGGGGTGGGAACAGGCAGGGCAAGTAAGTTTTTTTTATTTTTTTATCAGAGTGACAAAGGTTGATTGAACCTGAATCTAGGGTCAGGGAGTTTCCCCAGTCAGAGGTCAAAAGTCAAGGAATTCAGCCACATCAGCCGTCAATGGGAATTGGTTAGAGGTTAAATCTTGTTTTCATTCTTGTTTGTGGTTTTGTTGAACGTACAAAGTTGGGATGTATGTATGTTGTATGTATGTATTTATGTATGCATGTATACATGTATGTACATACATATGTATGTAAGTATATATGATAAATTATTGTATGTATGCATGTTACATACATGAATACATGGACAGTAGCGTACATGAGTACATGGTCAGTGGCGCAAATGAGGACATGGTCATTGGCATACATGAGGACATGTGGTGTACATGAGGACATGATCATTAGCGTACATGAGGACATGGTCAGTGGGGTACATGAGGACATGGTGAGTGGCATACATCAGGACATGGTCAGTGGCACTCATGAAGACATGGTTAGTGAGTACATGAGGACATGGTTAGTGAGTACATGAGGACATGGTGAGTGGCATACATCAGGACATGGTTAATGAGTACATGAGGACATGGTTAGTGAGTACATGAGGACATGGTTAGTGAGTACATGAGGACATGGACATGGTTAGTGAGTACATACATCAGGACATGGTTAGTGAGTACATGAGGACATGGTGAGTGGCATACATCAGGACATGGTTAGTGAGTACATGAGGACATGGTGAGTGGCATACATCAGGACATGGTTAGTGAGTACATGAGGACATGGTGTGTGGCATACATCAGGACATGGTTAGTGAGTACATGAGGACATGGTCAGTGAGTACATGAGGACATGGTTAGTGAGTACATGAGGACATGGTGAGTGGCATACATCAGGACATGGTTAGTGAGTACATGAGGACATGGTTAGTGAGTACATGAGGACATGGTCAGTGAGTACATGAGGACATGGTCAGTGGCATACATGAGGAAACGGTCAGTGGTGTGCATGAGGACATGGTCAGTGGCATACATGAGTATATGGTCAGTGGCATACATGAGATGGTCAGTGGCATACATGAGGACATGGTCAGCGGCATATATGAGGACATGGTTAGTTACATACATGAGGACATGGTCAGTGGCATACATGATGATACGGTCAGTGATGTACATGAGGACATGGTCAGTCGCGTACATGAGGACATGGTCAGTGGCATACTTGAGGACGTGGTCAGTGGCATACTTGAGGACATGGTCAGTGGCATACATGAGGACATGGTCAGTGGCATACATGAGGAAATGGTCAGTGGTGTAGTTGAGGACATGATCAGTCTTGTACATGAGGACATGGTCAGTCGCATACATGAGGACATGGTCAGTGGCATACATGAGGACATGGTCAGTGGCATACATGAGGAAACGGTCAGTGGTGTAATTGAGGACATGGTTAGGCCCTTACGTGAGGACATGGTCAGTGGTATACATGAGGTCATGAGTACATGAAGACACGGTCAGTAGTATACAAGAGGACATGGTCAGTTGCGTACATGAGGACATAGGCAGTCCGTACATGAGTATATGGTCAGTGGCATACATGAGATGGTCAGTGGCATACATGAGGACATGGTTAGTGGCGTACATGAGGAAATGGTCACTGGTGTACATTAGGACATGGTCAATAGGGTATATGAGGACATATTCAGTACCATACATGGGGACATTGTCATTGAGTACATGAGGACATGGCGATTGGCATACATAAGGACATGGTGATTGGCATACATGAGGACGTGGTCATTGGCATACATGAGGACATGGTCAGTGAGCACATGACGACATGGCCAGTGTGTACCTGAGGACATGGTCAGTGTGTACATGAGGACATGGTCAGTGTGTACCTGAGGACATGGTTAGTACATGAGGACATGGTCAGTGTGTACATGAGGACATGGTCAGTGAGCACATCAGGACATGGCCAGTGTGTACCTGAGGACATGGTTAGTAAGTACATGAGGACTTGATCGGTGTGCACATGAGCACATGATCAGTGTGTACATGAGGATATGGTCAGTGTGTACATGAGGATATGGTCAGTGTGTACATGAGGACATGGTCAGTGAGTACACGAGGGCATGATCAGTGTGTATATGAGGACATGGTCAGTGGTGTACATGAGGACAAGGTCAGTGAGTGCATGGTCAATGGTATACAAGAGTACTTAGCTAATGGTGTACATGAGTACATGGTCAGTGGCGTACATGAGTACATAGCGATTGGCATACATGAATACATGGTCAGTGGCATACATGAGTACATGGTCAGTGGCATACATGAATACATGGTCAGTGGCATATATGAATACATGGTCAGTGGCATACATGAGTACATGGTCAGTTAGTATATGAGTACAGGGTCAGTGGGGTAAATGAGTGCATGGTCAGTTGGGTACATGAGTACATGGTCAGTTGGGTACATGAGTACATGGTCAATAGGGTACATGAGTACATGGTCATAAGGGTACATGAGTACATGATCAATAGGGTACATGAGTACATGGTTAGTTGGATAGGTGAGTATGTGGTTAGTTGGATACGTTAGTACGTGGTTAGTTGGGTACGTGAGTACATGGTCAGTGGGGTACATGAATACATGGTCAGTGACATACATGAATACATGGTCAGTGGCATACATGAGTACATTGTCAGTTGGTACATGAGTACATGGTCAGTTAGTACATGAGTACAGGGTCAGTGGGGTACATGAGTGCATGGTCAGTTGGGTATATGAGTACATGGTCAGTTGGGTACATGAGTACATGGTCAATAGGGTACATGAGTACATGGTCAATAGGGTACATGAGTACATGGTTAGTTGGATACGTGAGTACGTGGTTAGTTGGATACGTGAGTATGTGGTTAGTTGGATACGTGAGTACATGGTCAGTGGGGTACATGAGTACATGGTCAGTGTCATTTGGATACATGAGTACGTGGTGAGTTGTTAACACAAGTACATGGTCAGTGGGGTACATGCGTACATGAGTACATGGTCAGTTGAGTACATGGTCAGTTGGGTACATGAGTATATGGTCAGTTGGGTACATGAGTAAAGGGTCAATAGGGTACATGAGTACATGGTCAATTGGGTACATGAGTACATGGTCAATTGTGTACATGAGTACATGGTCAGTTGGGTACATGAGTACATGGTCAATAGGGTACATGAGTCTATTGTCAGTGGTGTACATGAGTACATTGTTAGTTGGGTACATGAGTACATGGTCAGGAGTGTACATGAGTACATTGTTATTTGGGTACATCAGTACATCATCTGTGGGGTACATGAGTACATGGTCAGTGGGGTACATGAGTGCATGGTCAATAGGGTACATGAGTACATGGTCAGTTGGGTACATGAGTACATGGTCAATAGGGTACATGAGTACATGGTCAAAAGGGTACATGAGTACATGGTCAATAGGGTACATGAGTACAGGGTCAATAGGGTACATGAGTACATGGTCAATAGGGTACATGAGTCCAGGGTCAATAGGTTACATGAGTACATGGTCAATAGGGTACATGAGTATATGGTCAATAAGTATGAGTACATGGTCAATAGGGTACATGAGTACATGGTCAATAGGGTACATGAGTTCAGTGTCAATAGGGTACATGAGTACAGGGTCAATAGGGTACATGAATACAGGGTCAATAGGGTGGTACATGGTCAATAGGGTACATGTGTACATGGTCAATAGGGTACATGAGTACATGGTCAATAGGGTACATGAGTACAGGGTCAATAGGTCAGTGGTGTACATGTGTACATGGTCAGTGATGCACATGTGTACATGGTTAGTGGTGTACTTGAGTACATGGTCAATGGCCTACATGAGTAAATGGATATTGGCATACATGAGAACATGGTCAGTTGTGTACATGAGTGCATTGTCAGTTGGGTATATGAGTTTATGGTCTGTTGCATATCTGAGTACATGGTCAGTGTCATACATAAACACATGACCAGAGGCATACTTGTGTACATGGCTATTGGCATACATGAGCATATGGTCAGTTGTGTACATGAGTGCATTGTCAGTTGGGTATATATGAGCATATGGTCTGTTGCATACCTAAGTACATGGTCAGTGTCATACATAAATATATGACCAGGGGCATACTTGAGTACATGGCCAGAGCCATAGGTGAGTACATGGTCAGTTGTGTACATGAGTACATTGTCAGTTGGAGACATGAGTACACGGTCAGTTGGATACGTGAGTACATGGTCAATGACATATATGGTCAATTGTGTACAGGAGTATATGGTCAATGGCAAACATGATTACATTGCTAGTGAGTACATGGTTTGTGGCATACATGAGTACATGGTCCGTGGCGTACATGTAGACATGTTTTGATCATAGGTGAAGGAGAATAGTCCAGATTACAGCCTCTGATGATAGTAAGCATTGTGATATTTTGGATTGAGACCATGAGGCAAATGCCAGTCTTGGAATTGTCAACAACATTTGTGTTTGTTGGTATTATTCATTTGTGTTTGTTGGTAGTGTACAGTATTTCCAACCATTTCACATTCCTTCTCATGTCTCTCTCTATCTCTGTCTCTATCTCTCACCCTGTTGGTCTGTATCTCTCCATGACATGCCCCTTGAGTTCCTAGTTTGTTCCATACCTTAACAACTGTTTGTCCATTTTGATGTTTTATCTAATGAAGTGTTTGACTCGAAATGTCGCACATTTTCTTAATTATATCTCCATTTTTCTTTGTATTCCGTTTGTAGTGTATTCCGTATTTTCTTTCATTTCCAGCTGAACTTGGTGATTATGAAGCTGACATGCATACCCCAGGCACGGTGTCAGAGTTTCGATTTGTACCTGAACAGTCTGAAGAGATGGAGATAGATATATTTGAGAGATACAAAGATTGCGTGTAAGGCCTCTCAACACTTTAATTAATGTTTTATATGACTTTGAATACAGGTTAAACATTGTAAATGTAAATATTCCTTGATACACACAGTTGAAACATAGTAAATCCTTGGTATGGGTTAAGGCATTGTAAATCTAAATTCCCCTTGATACAGGTTAAAAGATTGTAATTCTAAATATCCCTTCATACAGGTTAAAAGATTGTAAATCTAAATTCCCCTTGATACAGGTTAAAAGATTGTAATTCTAAATATCCCTTCATACAGGTTAAAAGATTGTAAATCTAAATTCCCCTTGATACAGGTTAAAAGATTGTAATTCTAAATATCCCTTCATACAGGTTAAAAGATTGTAAATCTAAATTCCCCTTGATACAGGTTAAAAGATAATTCTAAATATCAGGTTTGTAAAAGATTTAAAAGATTGTAATTCTAAATATCCCTTCATACAGGTTAAAAGATTGTAAATCTAAATTCCCCTTGATACAGGTTAAAAGATTGTAATTCTAAATCCCTTCATACAGGTTAAAAGATTGTAATTCTAAATTTTTATTGATACACATTAAAATATTGTAAATCTAAAGTTCCATTGATAGGTTACAACATTGTAAATTTAAATTTCCTTGATACAGATGAAAATTTGTAAATCTAAATTTCCATTGATACAGGTTAAGGTCTTGTGTCTTGTAAATCTAAGTTCCCATTGATACAGGTTAAAATTTATAAATCCAAATTTCCATGGATATACGTTAAAATGTAAACCTAAATTTCCTTGATACAGACTAAAATTTGTAAATTTAAATTTCCAGTGATACCAGTTAAAACATTGTAAATCTAAATATCCATTGTTACAGGTTAAAACATTGTAAATCTAGAAATCCATTGTTACAGGTTAAAACATTTTACTTCTAGATATCCATTGGTACAAATTAAAACATTGTAAACCTAAATATCCATTGTTACAGGTTAAAACATTGTAAATCTAAATATCCATTATTACTGGTTAAAACATTGTAAATCTAGATATCCATTGTTACAGGTTATAAACATTGTAAATCTAGATATCCATTGTTACAGGTTACAAACAATGTAAATCTAAATATCCATTGTTACAGGTTAAAACATTGTAAATCTAGATATCCACTATTACAGGTTAAACCATTGTAAATCTAGATATCCATTGTTACAGGTTACAAACATTGTAAATCTAGATATCCATTGTTACAGGTTACAAACATTGTAAATCTAGATATCCATTGTTACAGGTTAAAACATTGTAAATCTAAATATCCATTGTTACAGGTTAAAAAACATTGTAAATCTAAATATCCATTGTTACAGGTTAAAACATTGTAAATCTAAATATACATACATGTTAATACATAGGGTTCAAATGTTTTCAGACTATGGGTTCAAATGTTCAAATGTGTCCAGACTATGCGTCATATGTGTCCAGACTATGCGTCATATGTGTCCAGACTATGGGTTAAATGTGTCCAGACTATGAGTTAAATGTGTCCAGACTATGAGTTAACTGTGTTCAGACTATGGGTTAAATGTGTCCAGACTATGAGTTAAATGTGTCCAGACTATGGGTTAAATGTGTCCAGACTAGGCGTCATATGTGTCCAGACTATGGGTTAAATGTGTCCAGACTATGAGTTAAATGTGTCCAGACTATGAGTTAACTGTGTTCAGACTATGGGTTAAATGTGTCCAGACTATGAGTTAAATGTGTCCAGACTATGAGTTAACTGTGTTCAGACTATGGGTTAAATGTGTCCAGACTATGGGTTAAATGTGTCCAGACTATGGGTTAAATGTGTCCAGACTATGAGGTTAAATGTTAAATGTCCAGACTATGAGTTAACTGTGTTCAGACTATGGGTTAATTGTGTTCAGACTATGGGTTAATTGTGTCCAGACTATGGGTTAATTGTGTCCAGACTATGGGTTAATTGTGTCCAGACTATGGGTTAATTGTGTTCAGACTATGGGTTAATTGTGTCCAGACTAGGAGTTAAATGTGTCCAGACTAGGGGTTCAAATGTGTTCAAAGGATGGATTCAAATAGCTCAAAGTGTTCCGACAGTATGTTCAAATGGTTTCAATAGAAATTGTCATTCAGCGGGGATTTGCGTTTTGTATTTGTATTTTACGTTGTTTTTTAATCTTTTTCCAGCGGCCAAACTCCTGCTTCTGCTGAACTCCATTTTTTACAAAAGGCGAAGTGGCTAGAGTTCTATGGGGTGGACATGCATATTGTTATGGTAGGTGTCGTTACGCGCTAAGATTCATTCAAGTTGATGCTATTGGTATCACTCACATAGTGTTTAGCTGTGCAAGATAAGAACTCTAGCTTGATTCCTCATATGAGAACAAAATGGAGTAGAGTCTTATGTCTCTTTAGCGTGCAAATAAAGTAAATAGAGTTTTATGATGAAATGGGTAATTTAAAAGAGAAGAAAAGAAAGTATTTATATTCTAATGAGAAATTAATATAAGAATAATTAGTTATGTTTTTTCCATTAAATTATCATTTGAAGGGGTAAGTTCAATAGTGTGACTATGTCCATTTTAGGGAATAACGAGATAGAGAGATACTAAATGGAAATCACGCATCCTGAAAAGTGTGAAAATGATATGATGAAAATACATAACATTTACAGCCGTTTGAAACTTGGAATTCCCAAAGTCAACAGTGCCAAAGTCCATGGTTTTTGGCATTTTCTCTTTAATGACGTAATTGTGACTTAGACACACTATTGAAATGATCCCATCAACTGTCAATCCTTATTTGATTTATTCCAAAATATCATGTTTTTTGATGATATTGCCACCACATGCTTTCCTTTGTCTCCAATTGCAGGGTAGAGATAGTAATGAATATAGCTTAGGATTGACTCCCACTGGAATTTTGGTCTTTGAAGGCCCACAGAAGATTGGTCTTTTCTTTTGGTGAGTCCCTTTTATCTTTTCTAAATCATTTTCTTTATGATTTATCATTGAAAGATTTTTGTGGGCCGTTGGCGAGTATTGGTAGTCGGTACTGTTTCTTTTCTCTCACACACTTTCACATGTCTTTCATTTCTCTTGCTTAGATTTTACCCCTAGCTGCACATCATTCATCCTCATTTCATACATATCTCTCTTGCTTAGATTTTACCCTAGCTACTCTTCATTCATCCTCATTTCATACATATCTCTCTTGCTTAGATTTTACCCTAGCTGCACTTCATTCATCCTCATTTCATACATATCTCTCTTGCTTAGGTTTTACCCTAGCTGCACTTCATTCATCCTCATTTCATACATATCTCTCTTGCTTAGGTTTTGTCCTAGCAAACAGTTGATGAAAACACCAATAGACCGTGAAGAAAAGTAAAGTTCCTTCCAGGCTATCATGGCCCAGAGTCGGAGCTTATCCCACTTTCTATATCGTGAAGCGGAACACAATAACAATATTGATCCATCTGGGTTCTAAATTAAGCTATTCTCTATTCTCGTAACCTTAAAAAAAAAAAAAAACTGTGATGTTAAGTCTCTGAGAATTTCCAGAAGTGAATTGTATTGCAAGTTTTCTTAAAATGTCCAACAGTGAATTATATTGCAAATTTCTCAAAATGTCCAACAGTGAATTATATTGCAAATTTCTCAAAATGTCCAACAGTGAATTATATTGCAAATTTCTCAAAATGTCCAACATTGAATTATATTGCAAATTTCTCAAAATGTCCAACAGTGAATTATATTGCAAATTTCTCAAAATGTCCAACAGTGAATTATATTGCAAATTTCTCAAAATGTCCAACATTGAATTATATTGCAAATTTCTCAAAATGTCCAACAGTGAATTATATTGCAAATTTCTCAAAATGTCCAACAGTGAATTATATTGCAAATTTCTCAATGTCCAACATTGAATTATATTGCAAATTTCTTAAAGTGTCCAACATTGAATTATATTGCAAATTTCTCAAAATGTCCAATAGTGAATTATATTGCAAATTTATTGCAAATTTCTCAAAATGTCCAAAAGTAAAGTGTATTGCAAATTTCTCAAAATCTCCAAAAGTAAAGTGTAAAATTCCAAAAGTTTCTTTCAAAATGTCCAAAAGTAAAGTGTATTGCACATTTCTCAAAATATCCAACAATGAATTATATTGCGGTTTTCAAAATATTTAAGGGGAAATTGTATTGCAAGTTTCTCAAAATGTTAGAAAGTGAATTGTATTGCAAAATTTCTCAAAATATCTTAAAGGTTATTGCATTGTAAGTTTTCACAAAATGTCTGAAAATGAAATGTATTGTAAGTCCTCAGAAACAGCCATATGATCTTCTGAAGTTGATATTATAAATTATAAATTATAAATTTCTAAGATGGTGAATTATATTAGCAGTCATAAAAGAAACACATCAAAAGCATGATGGTTTTCAATCAGTCATAGTGTATGTGGTCAATAGGATCAATTGGTTTTCTCTACTTTTTTTTCTTTCATCATGTCAGGCCCAAAATGACAAAGCTTGATTTCAAAGGGAAGAAACTCATGCTTGTTGCAGTTGAAGATGACGACACAGTAAGTGGAGAATCCTTACCAAGTTTATGTGCCTTTATTGATATTTCTGTTGTTATTATAATTATTTTGTATTATTATTAGTGTTAGTATTATTATTATTATGATTGTTGTTGTTAATTTAATCAACAAGCATGTTATACCCCGGGCGGTATCAAATACAATTATTAGATCAAGTCTTTACTAAATACTGAGGTCACACGGGTAGGCGTGAAGGATACTATTCCATGTTTTTAAGTTTAAAACCTGTTGAAAATAGCGGCTTTGATGAATGTACGTTCTATGCAAAGACAAGCAAATAATGAAATTGTCATTTCTTAAACGTCACTTTTGGTAGAAACATTCCTAAAATGAAAATGTTCTTAGAGGATCATAGAACCTACGTGCAAAATCTGGTTACTCTTTGTAGCCTGGTAACAGAGCCTTTAAAGCACAAAGAACAACCTACTAGATTTTTTATATACTTAGATAAGAGTGATAACAGTAATAGTAGTAGTAGTTGTACTCTAAATAGGGGTCGTACTATAATAGCAAGCAACACTGAGATTTTGCACATAACCTATTGTCAGAATACAAAATATAGAGATGTCAGTCAAAGTAACACACACACACACACAAGCACGCACACACAAACATTTATGCATACGAACATGTTTACTTCTGACCCATGCCCTCTTGATACACTACTTTCTCCTTCTCTCCTTATCCTTTCATCTCCTTTTCTCCTTTTTACCTAACATCTAATCCTCCTTATCCTTTCATCTCCTTTTCTCCTTTTACTCATCTTTTCTTTCACCTAACATCTAATCCTCCTTATCCTTTCATCTCCTTTTTTTACCTAACATCTAATCCTCCTTATCCTTTCATCTCCTTTTTCTCCTTTTTACCTAACATCTAATCCTCCTTATCCTTTCATCTCCTTTTCTCCTTTTTACCTAACATCTAATCCTCCTTATCCTTTCATCTCCTTTTCTCCTTTTTTACCTAACATCTAATCCTCCTTATCCTTTCATCTCCTTTTCTCCTTTTTACCTAACATCTAATCCTCCTCCTTATCCTTTCATCTCCTTTTCTCCTTTTTACCTAACATCTAATCCTCCTTATCCTTTCATCTCCTTTTCTCCTTTTTACCTAACATCTAATCCTCCTTATCCTTTCATCTCCTTTTCTCCTTTTTACCTAACATCTAATCCTCCTTATCCTTTCATCTCCTTTTCTCCTTTTTACCTAACATCTAATCCTCCTTATCCTTTCATCTCCTTTTCTCCTTTTTACCTAACATCTAATCCTCCTTATCCTTTCATCTCCTTTTCTCCTTTTTTACCTAACATCTAATCCTCCTTATCCTTTCATCTCCTTTTCTCCTTTTTACCTAACATCTAATCCTCCTTATCCTTTCATCTCCTTTTCTCCTTTTTACCTAACATCTAATCCTCCTTATCCTTTCATCTCCTTTTCTCCTTTTACCTAACATCTAATCCTCCTTATCCTTTCTTCCGGTTTTTTGTTCTTCCTTTTCTACTATTCCGCTTTCTATGTTTTGTATCGTATGAAACAGAAATTTTTACAATTAATTGTTTGGTTTGTACTTTTTTTCTTTTTTTATAATTTTGTTTTTGTTTTTTGCCTGGTATTGTCTTATTTTGTCTTGTTGTGTTTTTAGTTAGATGCCTCCTCTGTTTTGTTTAAGAAAGAAGTTTTTTCAAAACCTACTAATGAAAGACATCAGTTTCTTTACATTATTCATATTTTTGTGTGTTTTCCTTGATTTTTTTTCAGGGTCAGAGCCAGGACCATTCGTTTCAGTTTCGCTGCACCAGTGAAAAAGCTTGCAAACATTTATGGAAATGTGCTGTAGAGCATCACGCCTTCTTCCGTCTCAAGGGGCCTGTCAAAGGGCAGACTCAAAAACAAAATTTCTTCCGCATGGGCTCAAGGTTCCGCTATAGGTTTGTCATCACTCACTTGTTATTTTGTCAAATCTCTTGCTGAAGTTGCCACAGAGCTGTCAAATTTATGCGCGGGGGTGAAATAAACATGGATTTATTGTCCGTATCCCACAATTACAGGCTCACAGACAGTACATCATTTATCCCCCATTTATCCCCCAGCAGGCCATTTCATTCAAAGTCCTTCTCAACTCCTTGGGGGAGCATACAGTTCACAAGCCTGTTAGACTTCTTCTTATAGCTGGGTACTCATTCACACCTGAGTTAAGTGAAGAAAGTAGAGTGAAGTACCTTTCCTACAAGTACAGCGTTGTGAAAAAAACCCCACCTGTGCCAGCTGTGTGGAGCTTGAACCAGTGTCGTTATAATCACAAGCATACAACAGTTTAGTTCAGCTACGATGCCTCAGGCTTGAGGGGGTGGGTGAACCCAGTCTATTTTGCAGGAATGTAAAGCAAACACACAATCACAATTCAAAACAAAGCACAGTACTAGTGCAAGCTGAATTTCCTGTTTCTGCAAATGGTTAGATGCCACTATGTCTTGATGCTTGTTTGTTTGACATCACTTGTTTGTTTGACATCGGTGACATCGCTTGTTTGTTTGACATCAGTGACATCGCTTGTTTTTTAACATCGGTGACATCGCTTGTTTGTTTGACATCGCTTGTTTGTTTGACATCGAGTGTCTATGAGAACAAAAGAGTTTTCCAGTGATGACACAAATTTGCTTTTGTATTTTGAAGGACTTTGAAAGCTAGCTTAGTTACCTCAAAGATTCTAGAAAAATCATTGCAACAAGAATCAAAACATTGCAATAATTGACAAGACTCTTGAGTTATTTTGCGTTGCGAGTACTTGGCTACTGAATGAACATAGGCAGGTCACAAAACCTGAATTGCCTGACAAGAATATCAAGTGCGTTTGTGCAAGAGATCAACTCTTTGGGGGCCAAAAACAGTATTGCCCCATACCAAATTAATTCTATGCCCTGCAAGAGTGATACGTTTCAAAGGCATATAACTTTGCTAAGCATTGAGTGGCAATGGCCGATCTTATGGCACTTCTGCTAGGTTGTTCTATGTGAAACGCCGATGTATCAGTCGGTTGTGGGAGTTTCCTCACAGTTTTTGCAGTATAAGTGTAGGAAACAAAAATTGTGAGCAAACTCCTATAACCACTACATTTGCGATTGGCATAGAACAACCTGGCAGAAGCACCGATAGATCTCTGATTGGCATAGAACAACCTGGCAGAAGCACCGATAGATCTGTGATTGGCATAGAACAACCTAGCAGAAGCACCGATAGATTTGTGATTGGCATAGAACAACCTGGCAGAAGCACCGATGATCTGTGATTGGCATAGAACAACCTAGCAGAAGCACCGATAGATCTGTGATTGGCATAGAACCTGGCAGAAGCACCAATAGCTCTGCATTTGGCATAGAACAACCTGGCAGAAGCACCGATAGCTCTGTGATTGGCATAGAACAACCTGGCAGAAGCATCGATAGCTCTGCAATTGGCATAGAACAACTTGGCAGATGCACCGATAGCTCTGCAATTGGCATAGAGCAACCTGGCAGAAGCACCGATAGATCTGTGATTGGCATAAACAACTGGCAGAAGCACCGATAGATCTAGATTGGCATAGAACAACCTGGCAGAAGCACGGATAGATCTGGGATTGGCATAGAACAACCTGGCAGATGCACTGATAGGCATAGAACAACCTGGCAGAAGCACCGATAGATCTGGGATTGGCATAGAACAACCTGGCAGATGCACCGATAGCTCTGGGATTGGCATAGAACAACCTGGCAGATGCACCGATAGATCTGGCGATTGGCATAGAACAACCTGGCAGATGCACTGATAGCTCTGCAATTGGCATAGAACAACCTGGCAGATGCACCGATAGATTGGCATTGGCAAGAACAACCTGGCAGATGCACTGATAGCTCTGCAATTGGCATAGAACAACCTGGGAGATGCACCGATAGCTCTGCAATTGGCATAGAACAACCTGGGAGATGCACTGATAGCTCTGCAATTGGCATAGAACAACCTGGCAGATGCACTGATAGCTCTGCAATTGGCATAGAACAACCTGGCAGATGCACTGATAGCTCTGCAATTGGCATAGAACAACCTGGGAGATGGCACCTAGCTCTGCAATTGGCATAGAACAACCTGGCAGATGCAGATAGCTCTGCAATTGGCATAGAACAACCTGGCAGATGCACCGATAGATCTGGGATTGGCATAGAACAACCTGGCAGATGCACATAGCTCTGAATTGGCATAGAACAACCTGGGAGATGCACTGATAGCTCTGCAATTGGCATGGCAGATGCACTGATAGCTCTGCAATTGAACAACCTGGGAGATGCACTGATAGCTCTGCAATTGGCATAGAACAACCTGGGAGATGCACTGATAGATCTGGCAATTGGCATAGAACAACCTGGCAGATGCACTGATAGCTCTGCAATTGGCATAGAACAACCTGGCAGATGCACTGATAGCTCTGCAATTGGCATAGAACAACCTGGGAGATGCACTGATAGCTCTGCAATTGGCATAGAACAACCTGGCAGATGCACTGATAGCTCTGCAATTGGCATAGAACAACCTGGCAGATGCACTGAACAACCTAGATCTGCAATTGGCATAGAACAACCTGGGAGATGCACTGATAGATGCACTGATGCAATTGGCATAGAACAACCTGGGAGATGCACTGATAGATTGGCGATTGGCATAGAACAACCTGGGAGATGCACTGATAGCTCTGCAATTGGCATAGAACAACCTGGCAGATGCACTGATAGCTCTGCAGATGCACTGGGATAGCTTGGCAATTGGCATAGAACAAGCTCTGGGAGATGCACTGATAGATCTCCAATTGGCAAACAATTGGGAGATGCATAGATCTGCAACCTGGGAGATGCACTGATTGGCAGAACAACCTTGATAGATTGGCGATTGGCATAGAACAACCTGGGAGATGCACTGATAGATTGGCGATTGGCATAGAACAACCTGGGAGATGCACTGATAGCTCTGCAATTGGCATAGAACAACCTGGCAGATGCACTGATAGCTCTGCAATTGGCATAGAACAACCTGGCAGATGCACTGATAGATCTGCAATTGGCATAGAGCAACCTGGGAGATGCACTGATAGATTGGCTTGGCACTCAAGCAGCTACTGCAGACATACTGAAAGTAAAAAACATTCCAGCAGTGAGTAGCCAGGGATGTAAATCTTTCAGATTTCATCTGATTTCAGACTATTTGAAGTTTCTACTTTTAACATATTTTTCTATTAAATTTCCTTTCTTTCCTTTTACTAAAATACTTTTATGTTGGCTATTATGAAAAGGTGAGATGGTTTAACACAACAGGATTATAAATCATTAAATTACCAACTCCAGGCCCATTGCCAATTTTCATGCATGGAAGCACGTTGCTTCTTTTTCATGACAAACTGCAATTTCCACACCGATTCATGAGGTTTTACTACTCGCACGAGAAAATTTCAGACTAAAAATTGGAACCTTTCAGATTTTTTAGAATTTTTTGTCTGAAATCTACCAACGCATTTGTTGAGGGAATAGGCTTTGGCGAAGTGTTTTGGGATAGATTTGGCATAGCCTATCACTATCAATGTTGTGATGCACTGGCTTTTCTCTTGCTATGCAGTTGCATTGTTCAATTGTGTTCTGCAATTGAGGATTTTTCATTCGTTCATTCCAGGAAAATCGAAGCTAAGTCATTTTACATTTCCTATTGCGTTATTTGCAATTTATGTTATCCTATTTGTGGGTTATTGTTATTTAAAATATTCTAAAGCTAGATTTAGATGTGACTGACAAGTGGTAAGATTAAGATCGATCTACTTGAGTGAAGTGACCTAGATCTGAATCTAGCTATAATCTAGATCTAGATTCTAGATTTTTTTATGACAGCTTGACACAGCCCTAGACCATAGGTTTTGGCTACAGGAATTCTCGGGTTATAAGTTCAGTGCATAAACAGCTTGTTAACAGTTTAGAACTATTTCTTGCTCTGCGTTCTAGAGAAATTGAGATCTAGATCTATTCTAGATTCTAGTCGGTTAGAGAGATCTTGAAAATAAGCGCACATCTGGTTGATCTGGATTCTTTTAGATCTAGCTTTCTAGATCTAGATTTTAGACAGACAGGCTATTTTATTATAGATCTGGATTCAGTATAGATCTAGTCAGATCTAGAAATATCTAAGTCTAATGGTTATCTAGAGGTCTAGAAACTATGAGAGATCTAGAGCCTAGATGTAGTAGATTTAGATTTCTACATCCACATCTACTTGATAGTTAATAGAATCAAAATTGATTGAGAATTTTGCTTTAACAAGCAAATCTTCAAAATAACTAAATCTAGATCTAGATTAGCTAAGATCCAGAATCCAGATCTAGAATCTAGACAATTTAACAAATGGACGATGATCTGTCAAAAGCTTAGATTTATTGATGGGGATTCGCCAGTAGATGTGACTGATCTAACTTCTGAGAAAAAATTCAGGTGGGAAGGGCTGTCAAATTGTAATGATAAATTCCTTTCAAGTTATATTAAGAAGGTTGAGAAAGATGGCATTGCATGGTGCTGTTATTGTAAGTGTGAGATTAAATACGGTACAAGAGGTGTTCGGTGTCTGAAAGTTTCACATTTTAGAGACTTTCAAATTTTTTTTCATTTGCCATTCACATCCTTGAGTAGCATAGATAGGGATAATTTAATAACGTGATATCTCAATGCGTAACAGCTACTCCGCCTTTAAAATCTGGATACATTTACGAGTAAACATAATTTTTGTTCATTTTCAGTAGCGTGTGTAATTTATGTCATAGATATATATATATATATATATATATATATATATATATATATATATATATATATATATATATATATATATATATATATATATATATATGTATATATTTTATATGTACACAGATGTGCATACATAACATACACTGCTTTGTGCTTTGTCTCTTCCATTTAGTGGTAAAACTGAGTACCAGACTGCAACAATCAACCGAGCCCGTAGAAGTGTGAAATTTGAGAGGAAACCCAGTTGTAGATATTCAAGGCGACAGACGTTTGAGAGGAAAGAAAGAGAGGAGAAAATGCAGAGAGATACCGACAGGAAGAGGTCTGTGGCGGAGGACAGAGACAGGCAAGTATCTTTACCTACAAGTGAACAGCATTTTTAGAACACAGAATTTGTTGAGAAGAGCACCACGAAAAAGAAAAGAAAAAATCCCCAATTAAATATTTTATTTGGAAAACAAGAGCCATATTATACCCTGGGTGACGTCAAGTACGATTATGAGATCAAATGAGTACTAGTTACACGGACAGGCATGAATTAACTATTCTAATTTTTGAATTATAAAACCTGTTCAAGGGGTTGGGGAGGGGGGGGGGGGGGCACCTGGATTGATAAATTTGGAACTAAAATGTGCCTATTTGGGTAGAACAATGATTAATCTACAAGTTTGTGACAGAAATGTCCATAGGAGTAAGTAAGTTAGGAGATTGCAAATTGTGCTCAGATCCAAGATGGCGACCATTTTCTTGGTAAGCAAGGACACTAGAAAGTTTCAAAGGTTATCGGATGACTTTATTTTCACAGTTACATAATTATATACATAACCCGAAATGAAAAACCCAAACTCTAAACCAGAAAAAAAACCCCCACCATTTCAGCAGGCACCCACTTCATTAGAATGACAGCTTAGGTGAATGAAAATTGTACTCAAAGACCATGACTTTGTCCTTTAATCAACTCCCCTTCTGGTAGAAAATTTCTTCAAATGAAAAAGGATCTCGGGATCATTTAAAACCTACGTTTAAACATATTTATGCAACTTACCCTGTTAAAACTCATACAATTATCTTGGTAATCCTTGTACTCGCAATTTGTTTATTGGCTAAAATTTAAGCCTGATGGTTTATATTGACTGTCACATGTTTTGTTTCTCTTTCATTTCATATGTAAAGTTTTTAATTATATTTTTGAATGTTTAAGTTTTATGTTTTCCTCATAGAAACTTGGATATTTTTGTTGACGAATTTCTCTCGTCGGCTTAAATGGACGCACAAAATATTAGTAATTAGTCTCGTAAACAATTATCCGTATTTATAGTATGATATTAATATCTTTTCTTATTGACCATAGACGAGCTGCTATTGCTGCTACCAAAGCGTCCGTGGAAACTACATTTGACGCCGAACCAGATAGCATGAGAACATCTTTAAAAAACTCCTCCACGCGATCCAACAAAAGAGACCCGCCAGATAGTCCTCCAGTCAGACCTCCCAAGCCTGCTGCCAGGAAGAACGTCAAGTTATCATCGTCAGACATTCCCGATGACACCTCTTCTCAGAGGGGTGCTGCATCCTCAGCCATGGACAGACTTGACTCATTAATCAAATCGTCTGCCCTTGAAAAAGGTACTGACGAGGCGATACCCACAGGTGCTACTGGGCCTTGGAGTCCGAGAGACGCGAAGAACGTAAACCTCAGAGGTAAGTTTGTCAAAAGTCACAGAAGAAACACATAGTCGCAACCAGTGTGTAAGAACTTTTTTTGTGTGTGCCCTAAGCCCGTTATTCTTTATTACCTTGAAATGAAGGCATTTGAGGGTTAAATGTATGTTTTTTTAAAGAAACGGTAGACTTAGGGAAATTTGGGTGAATGCCATTGTCGCATTTTGCCAGAGTAGGCCAGCAATTTTTTGTCATTTAGCGTAAAGGGTTCAAGTTAAATTATCCATATTTTCTAGAATATTAGAAGCCGTATACATGGTATGAAAGTAGCGTACCACTAAGAACAAATGTCTGATTGGAGTGATAAAACTATTTTTTGTATTGTTTTGTCTTTTCCATGTTACTTAGATGAATCTGAAAAGGCAATAGCCAAGATGAAAAACCTGGATGAAAGCGTACCGGTTCCTGTGAAGAGGAAAGACGTCAACACGCTACAGAACAATCAAATCAAGATTACTGAGGGCAAAACCAGCATCCCTCCAGAGAACATGAAATGTAATATTTTGAAAGCCAAAATGGAAGATGAACATCAGAAAGGTTTACATTTATTCATTCATTCATTCATTCATTCATTCATTCATTCATTCATTCATTCATTCATTCATTCATTCATTCATTCGTTCATTCGTTTGTTCATTCATTCATTCATTCCAGTCATTCATTCCATCAGTCATTCATTCATTCATGTATTCATTCATTCATTCATTTATCTGATTATGTATTCATTTATTCAGTCATTCATTCGTTCATTTATATGAATTCATTCTCAACTTTCCATGTTAATTGTTACAGTGGTATCGTTTTTGAACACAGTTTAATACTAAAATCAGAATATTTCTTGTAAGATGGGGAAGTTCTTAGGGAAGTCGTTCTGTATAAACAAGATCACCATAACATAGCATTAATTGGTCAGGCTGTTAGGCCTAGAGCTCAGAATAGAAAGATGAAGAAGGAGAAGGTTTAATAAAGAGGAGGAAGAACGAAACACTGAATTTATGTAAAAATAATTCCGATATCAAACCGTGTAACTTAATAACACCTTATTTTCTGCTTTTTTAACATAGGGAAGCCCTTCTGTTTCGTACAGATAGGATTCCGTGGCACAAGAACCAATAGAAACGATCCGAAAATGACCTTCGACAGACACATAAATGCATCAATAAATAAGGCAAATCACATGATTGGAATTATTAAAAGAACCTTTATCCATCTCAACAGAGAAGTGTTCCTAATGTTATACAAAGCCCTTGTACGCCCCCATCTCGAGTACGGTAACGTCATATGGTATCCTATTTACAAAAGACAATCCGTGGCCATAGAAAGAGTACAACGCAGGGCAACCAAACTAATGAAAGAATGTCGTATATTACCATACGACCAGAGACTCACATATCTGAACCTTCATTCCCTGTATGGCAGAAGGATCAGGGGAGACCTGATTGAGGCTTACAAGATCTACAATGGAATAATTGATCTAAATTGGGACACCTTCTTTACAAACCTAACATATTCTAGCACAAGGAACGCCGGAAACAAGATATACCACAAGCATACTAACACTAATCTAAGAAGAAACTGTTTCAGTCAACGCATTACCAAACTATGGAATGATCTTGATCCTGATATGATAAATTCCAAAAACACTAACTCCTTCAAAAATTCACTGGATCTGTCACCAAGATTTAAGGAACTATTCATATTTTTCGATTAAAGGATAATTACATAAAAACCGAATGACAAAAAATCCCAAAAATCAACGATGGGACGTATAAAGGCCATTGATGCCTAGAAAATAGTCCCTACACTACTACTACTAGAAACCCGTATAATAACCATATGAGCAATCCGTGTATCCCTATTGGATCTAATTTTTGACACTTGCAAACCGTGTATGTCTGCAAATGAACTAAAATGCGCATCTTTTTCTTTGATTTTTTCAAAACCTAAAAACTGGACTTACACGGTTTGTGAGTTCCACCGTCACACGGTTTGTGAGTTCCACCGTCACACGGTTTGTGAGTTCCACCGTCACACGTCACACGGTTTGTGAGTTCCACTGTCAATATGTAAAACTAGGTAGCTGTTGTATCAACCACTCTTATTCAGTTTCCATCCTGACCATCATAAATTCTTTACCAGTGAAAACATGATTCTCATTCGCACTGGTTGTGGCCTCTTGTAGGGAGTAATTAAAAGGAACAATATTTGTTATATGCAGAAAGTGGCCTTTAAGTTGGACAGACCTTGTATGCAGCAGCCTCTCAGGCGAAGATTGGCGTATTTTGTAAAAATCACCAATTGGACCCCTGAGAATTCCAGTGATGTGGAAACCAATTCCAATGACATCGTCCAATAATGAACGAAACAATGAACATTTACAGATTAAATCTTATATTAGTGTTGATTTGTTGACACGCTGACAGTAATACTGTATAAAGTTGAGCAGGTTAGATATCATGAAGAAGATATCAGATTCAGGAAGTGTAAAACCGTTTGTAAAATTATTCTTCCTTTGTCTACATTTTCAGCTGCAGACATTGATGACCGAATCTCAGACCTAAGGTATGAACAATTACTTTTCTTTTTTTCTTCTTTTTTCTTCTTTTTCCCCCTCCTGGTATGGGATAACAGCACTTTCGTTACTGTATGATCTGGGTACGCACACGTCTGGTTTTGTTAGCAAATGACGTCACACCTTGCACTGAGCTTACTGGTTGATTTTTCTGTCACTGTCATTTGTCATGATTTGTTTGATGTGTTCTCTCTCTCTCTCTCTCTCTCTCTCTATCTCTCTCTCTCTCTCTCTCTCTCTCTCTCTCTCTCTCTCTCTCTCTCTCTCTCTCTCTCTCTCCGCCCCTGCGACTCTTTTTTCTCTCTCACTCTCTCTCTCTCCTACTGTTTGGATCTCTCCCTCTCTCCCACCCTATCCCTCTCTTCAAAAACATTTATATATCCCCATTTACTAACTGATATTTTCAGATGAAATGGAGTTAATATATTCCTCAAATGCACATTTAAAAAACAAGATGCTTTTAAAAGAAATTTGGAATAGTGTGTCTGTCTATCTATCTATCTATCTATCTATCTATCTATCTATCTATCTATCTATCTATCCATCCATCTATCTATCCATCCATCCATCCATCCATCCATCCATCCATCCATCCTTCCATCTATCTATATATCTATCTATCTATCTATCTATCTATCTATCTATCTATCTTGAAAAGAATTGATTTTAAGGCACAAATTGTAATCTTTAAAAGTAGAAGGAAAGTTACCTGATAACCGAGAGGATTTTGCAAACAATTCAAATCAACCTGATGCACAATTTGATAATACTGAGGTGGGAGCATTTGGAATGCTCTCCTTTCTGTCTGTTTTTAGTAATGCCTTCATTGCTGTCTGGAATTTATACTCAAATGTTTTGGTCCTAACTGTTGATACATTTCTAATACTCGTTACTTGTTGATGTTATTGTCGTTTCCGTACATTGGTTGCCTGGCACATCTTGTGTTTTATATTTGGATATGTTGAGAATCTGTAGAAGTCATTCCTGCCACAATTTTTACTCTGTCATTTTTATCAGTTTTCTTTTTTCTTTCGATTTTAGTTCAAAGTATTATTTTATATGAAAGCTTTGACACTTGTGATGAATAAGCTGAATTAGTTCCTGGGTGGAATGTGCTATTTAGATTGACACCAGTACCAGTTGTAGACATACCTGAAGAATCGTCTTGTGGTATTCATCATGAGAGAGTATTAATATATGGGACTATGGTGTTGAATTATTCTTTTTTGTAGGTTTGAATACTAAAACACAATTTTATCATAGCTAAACATTAACAGTATTTCAATATCATAGAAGTTTAATGTAGTTTGTTATTGATTATTTGTAATTTTGAAATTCCTTTTGAATGTGCAAAGGATTTCAATTCTTCTTCATTTTTGTGTAAATTTTCTATTTTAGCAATAAAATCTTATTCTTGCTTAACTTTTCCCAATGACGTAATTTTGAAATATATGTTCTGTGTGGTGCAACTTGAGTGTAAATAAATGGTTACCCCAAGTTATATGTTTGATACAAATCTGTTCATCCTTTTGTTTTATTTTGGGAACCACCGGTTTGTCTTCCTGACTTGACATTGCATTTCACCAGCAGCTCATGTTCATTTCAATGCTTAGTAGTCGCTGTCCTTATGAATTTCCCTCAGTAGTACTAAACCCCCATCAATTCAAGACTTTTGTCGAATTCAATGTTTCCTTCATAATCTCATTTGCGTGTGGCTTTAAAATGGATTTGGTTTTTTCAAACTATGCAGCCTAGTTTTCATATTGGAGCCTGGTGTACAGCGAACTCCTGTCTTTAACGTGTGGACTAAAACATGATGTTTTGTCACCATAATGTGTGGACTAAAACATGATGTTTTGTCACCATAATGTGTGGACTAAAACATGATGTTTTGTCGCCATTCCTCTTCATTTCTTGATTTAAAAAGTGGATGATCATATAACACAAGTTATATTTGATGGCAGCAGGTAAAGAAAAGTGAATCCCATACTCAGAGTTGAGTGTAGGTTAATTAGGAGTCGAGTCCTGACTTTTCTAGGCATACGGCACAATGTGGCAGTTTGCCATTTGCCCTTGCTTTACACGCAACATATTTATTTTCACTGAGTCTTCATAGACCTAGCTACCCATTTCACTGCTAGGATGACAGGAGGGCCAGAAAAAATGTGCCGGGACTGAGAATTGAACTCTTACCTCCTGTGTGGTGGACAGATGCTCTACCAACTGAACTACCTGTTATGAGTCATAGCAGTAATTGTGACATATTTACTAGTGTCCATGTTAAATGTTAACCACTATTTCATCTCTAATAGTTACAGCTTCCATACCTACCACAAGAAATCTCACAATGCTACCTTCCTTCTTATTTCTTGTCCTGGGATTTTTGTCCTTTGCTTTTTAATTGTCAAACACTTTCCATTGTTCTTTTTGGTTCAGTTTGCTTTTTTTGCATCATTTGTTTATTATTTAGAAATAGTTTTTATTAGTTTTTAGATTTTTAGTGTTTTTACATTGTCCTCTGCCTCATCCCTTTGCTTCCCTTTGGCTTTTACTTGCAAAAGTCGTAAAGATGACGAGGTTGATTCGTTGAAAGCTGAAAAGAATCTAAGAGTTGAACTGCCACAAATAGAGGACAGTGAAGACCGAGAAAATAAAAAAGAGGAAGACGATGAAAAGGACGAAAGGTAGACATGCTTTATTCTTCGAGGCTACTGCCTTTAACGCTGTTTAGGCCATGCTACGCCTGCTGTGTCATGCATGACCAATTCTATATTCTACGCTTGCTGAGTTTTGTCACGACTACCATTTATTTATATCAAACTTATGCTTGGCATCTTGTATAATATCAAATGATTGTTGCGTGCTCTTTTGCCTGTCTGTTTCCTTATACTAAGAGTAATTGTAGCATGTTCATTTGCTTGTTTATTTCATTCAACAGAGCATGTTTGTGTTCACATAACAATAACATTTTGTTGTCTGTCTCTTTTCCTACATTATAATTGAGATAACTATCTAAACATTGCTGTATACTTATTTGGTAGTCCTATGTTGCTTTGTGAGTGTCTACATTTTACCTGTGTAAATTAGTTTTTTGTTTACTGTAAAGTTATGTTAGTTAGAAATGCTTCAAAACTATATTTGATCAAACCGGTCAAGTTGAGCTTTATTTTTTCACAACGGCACAAAACGGCCAAGTCAGTTTTCAACTAAATGGGTCGGTCAAGGTACAAATGGCTGAGTGCTTCAGCACGTGGGGTTTTACATGTTCTGTTTGTAAATTTCATAAAAACTATGATAACATTTAACGTTATCGACAATTATCTGTGAAAGGTATTTTTGCTTATTGTTTCCTGTTTCGTCGCCTGAAAGAACGCAATCCTTTCAACAAAAATCTCAGATTGGATGGTAACAACGGCAATCGTCTGTGTCTAAATAGTGTTATCATGTTTCATCCATGTTATTTGGAAAGTATGTGAACGTCTAATGTGAAATTATTACACTGCAAGTTGGATGTGGATATTCAATGTGAAATTATTACACTGCAAGTTGGATGTGGATATGCAATGTGAAATTATTACACTGCAAGTTGGATGTGGATATTCAATGTGAAATTATTACACTGCAAGTTGGATGTGGATATCCAATGTGAAATTATTACAATGCAGGTTGGATGTGGATATGCAATGGATATGAAATTATTACTGCACAACTAGGATACATTGACAGGGACATTTGATTTCAGAAATATTTCTTCCTAGCTTTCAAATCCATGAGGTAGATAGTTTTCTTTGAATTTAAGTTCACCTAATGGAACAAAGTCTAGTCTTTGATTTTGTCTGAATTGTCATTTCCGCGTTTGGCATATATTTGTACGGCTGGATTAAGGTTATAAATAGATCTTCATCTCATGATCTGTATGGGGAAAACAAACTACGAGCAGTTCATGATTTCTTGAGCATGGTCTGCATGGTTACTGGCGTGTTGTCTTTTCATGGTGAAGAGATGGGTGCGAACACAGAATCACAGGTTTGATTCCGTCTGGCACTCACAGATTTAAAAAATAGTTTTTTCCCCTGTATTTATCACATTTTTATTCTTACAGAGTTTTATTCTTCCGGGGATTCAATATTATTTCATGTCATTATTCTTGGCTTTTGACGTGCTCATGTCTGGTATTGGTAGTAGAGGAAATCGGGTACTGGAAATAGCTGTGTGCCATGGTTGCTGCTTGCGATTCAGAAATCATTACATAGTGTGTTCATTATACACATAGTGTTCATTATACACATAGTGTTCATTATACACATAGTGTTCATTATACACATATTGTTCATTACACACCCAGTGTTCATTACACACATAGTGTTCATTACACACATAGTATTTATTATACACATAGTGTTCATTATACACATAGTGTTCATTATACACATAGTGTTCATTATACACATTATTACACACATAGTATTTATTATACACATAGTGTTCATTACACACATAGTGTTTATTATACACATAGTGTTCATTATACACATAGTGTTCATTATACACATAGTGTTCATTATACACATAGTGTTCATTATACACATAGTGTTCATTATACACATAGTGTTCATTGTACACATAGTGTTCATTACACACATAGTATTTATCATACATATAGTGTTCATTATACACATAGTGTTCATTATACACATAGTGTTCATTATACACATAGTGTTCATTATACATATAGTGTTCATTATACACATAGTGTTCATTATACACATAGTGTTCATTACACACATAGTGTTCATTATACACATGGTGTTCATTATACACATGGTGTTCATTATACACATAGTGTTCATTATACACATAGTATTTATTATACACATGGTGTTCATTATACACATGGTGTTCATTATACACATAGTGTTCATTATACACATGGTGTTCATTATACACATGGTGTTCATTATACACATAGTGTTCATTACACACATAGTATTTATTATACACATGGTGTTCATTATACACATAGTGTTAATTACACACATGGTGTTCATTATACACATAGTGTTCATTATACACATGTTGTTCATTATACACATAGTGTTCATTATACACATAGTGTTCATTATACACATGGTGTTCATTATACACATAGTGTTCATTATACACATGGTGTTCATTATACACATAGTGTTCATTATACACATAGTGTTCATTATATTATACAGTGTTTATTACACACATAATTTTTCTTATACACATAGTGTTCATTATACATATTAAGTTTGTTAACCTGTTGTTATAAATATTGTCTCTGTTCACACTTTTTATCTTTATTCTATCATATAACAGTATGATGTACATTCAGCATTATCATATAAAGTATTAAGTATTTAATGCATTTATATTGTCTCTCTTTATATATAAATATATATATACATGCTGTGTCATAGACTTTTTTCTGTTTTCTATGTAAGAAGAATTGTTTTTATGTTTGATTATGTGCAGATTTCCGTGATAGCCATCTTTCACTTCAATCAGTGTTATGTAAGATAATCATTGTCGTTTTCACTGCAACCAATTTTATTTCCTTTGTCAATTCATTTCTTTCCCCATGCCTGGCCCCTTTTAAGATTTTCGGATCCTCATTCTATGACATCGTAATTTTGATATGCTACATAACATCGCTAACTATCATACATAAATTTATAAGTTTAAAAACAGAACAATTCTCTATTAATTTCATTTTCAAACATTTGTAACTTTAAAAACAGAACAATTCTCTATTAATTTCATTTTTAAACATTTGTAACTTTAAAAACAGAACAATTCTCTATTAATTTCATTTTCATCTCACTTACATTTGTAACTTTAAAAACAGAACAATTCTCTATTAATTTGATTTTCATCACAATAACATTTGTAACTTTAAAAACAGAACAATTCTCTATTAATTTGATTTTCATCACAATAACATTTGTAACTTTAAAAACAGAACAATTTTCTATTAATTTCATTTTCATCTCACTTACATTTGTAACTTTAAAAACAGAACAATTCTCTATTAATTTGATTTTCATCACAATAACATTTATAACTTTAAAAACAGAACAATTCTCTATTAATTTGATTTTCATCACAATAACATTTATAACTTGAAAACAGAACAATTCTCTATTAATTTCATTTTCAAACATTTGTAACTTTAAAACAGAACAATTCTCTATTAATTTGATTTTCATCACAATAACATTTATAACTTGAAAACGGAACAATTCTCTATTAATTTCATTTTCAAACATTTGTAATTTTAAAAACAGAACAATTCTCTATTAATTTGATTTTCATCTCACGTACATTTGTAACTTTAAAACAAGATCAATTCTCTATTAATTTAAATTTCATCACACTAACATTTGTAACTTTAAAAACAGAACAATTCTCTATTAATTTCATTTTTATCACACTTACATTTTTTGTTTTAAAAACAGAACAATTCTCTATTAATTCCATTGTTTATCATACTGTCATGTTTAGCTTTAGAAGCAGAACAATTCTCTTTTAATTCCATTGTTTATCATACTGTCATGTTTAGCTTTAGAAGCAGAACATTTCTCTATTAATTTCATTTTTATCACAACAAAAATAACCTCCACCTGCAGACTGAACTTGAAATTATAACAAAAGGAGAAGAAAATAGAAGAAAGAAAAAAAGGACACCAAATCAGGAAAAGAAACTAAGACCAAAACAAAACTAAATAATCTGACACAATAGATGTTAGGGTGCCACTTACCATGCAGTTTTCTCCCCCTTGTATTTGACCTTGTAGTGAAATCATCGTGTTGTCAGTTTGTAATCACTACCACACTGGTTCAAAACCCATGGCTGCCCCAGGTTAGTTTTCACAACGTTGTACTCTTGGGAAAGGTACTTCATTAAGATTTCCACTCTCAACTCAGGTATGGATGAGTGCCCAGCTATAGGTAGAGAAAGATCTTGTCAATGTGTAAATACGAAACGCCTGACAGGCTGCTGTACTGTATGCTTCCCTTGGAGTAGGGAAGGACTTTGAATGAAATGGCCTGCTGGGGGATAAATGATGAACAGTAAGTGAGCCTGCATTTGTGTAGGGCACGCTCTACAAATCCGTCTTTATCTTTACTTGCAGTTTGACTGTCAAAACTAATCACATATTTATTCCGTTGTCTGCTTAGCTTGAACTCTTAACTTTTTTTGATTGCATTATTTTCAGGTTTTCTTTGTCACTGATTACTTTTCATTCCTGCGTGTCTTTTTGTTATAACACTTATTATTTTTATGTTCTCATGCTTGTCTTTTGTGTGTTTTTTTCTGTTGTCTGTCTGCATGTTTCACGTACAAGAATATACAGAGTGGTTTTGCAATAAGTTATACAACGTATCATATTATTTTAAGAGTAATAGACTTTATCAAATTCAAATTAATTTTTTCTTGAAGAAGGGAGCAAAAATCGAACCTAACAAAATTATATAGACTTAAAAAATCTTCTTGTGTATTCTAGTTGAAAGAGAAAAAAAAAGAATAAATCCAACAATTAGTTGACTTTACTAGTATTTAATCTGAAAACCTGAAGGTGTCCTGGATGATCATGCAATAGGAGAAGCAAAAAAAGCCAATTAATTAGCATACAATAGAAAAAGCCCAAAAACTTAGTTCAACAGCATGCAATAGAAATAGAAAAAGCCCAAAAAGCCAATTTTAAAAACATGCAGTACAAAAAAACCCTAAAAGCTAAGTCAACAGCATGCAATAGAAAAAGCCCAAAAAGCCAATTTTTAAAACATGCAGAACAAAAAGAACCTTAAAGCCAATTGAACAGTATGCAATAGAAAAAGCCCAAAAGCTAATTCCACAGCATGCAATAGAAAAATCCCTAAAAGCTAATTCAACAGCATATAATAGAAAAATCCCTAAAAGCCAATTCAACAGCATGCAATAGAAAAAATCCCTAAAAGCTAATTTAACAGCATGCAATAGAAAAAATCCCTAAAAGCCAATTTAACAGCATGCAATAAAAAAATCCCCATCCCTAAAAGCCAATTTAACAGCATGCAATAGAAAAAATCCCTAAAAGCCAATTCAACAGCATGCAATAGAAAAAATCCCTAAAAGCTAATTCAACAGCATGCGATAGAAAAAATCCCTTAAAGCCAATTCAACAGGGTGTTTGAAGAGTCATTCCTTCAATGCCAAGTTTTTAAGTTTGAATCGTTTTTAAAACTGAAGACAGAACATGCCTAGTTATATTTCCCTGTAGCTTTTCATAATTTATCTTGTCTTTTACTCTTATCTTCATTCAATCTTGATCCAACGAATGCATTCATTGTTGTTCTTTAACATCCGTCAATGTTTTCATACAGAAAATCATCCATGTGTCATATTTGTTTTCTTTATGCCCTCAAGTTGCTTGATATATTATATATATATATATATATATATATATATATATATATATATATATATATATATATATATATATATATATATATATATATATATATATATCTTGAGATTACCACCATCGTGGACAGGGTTTACTTCAAACAATCAAACCTACGTATATTGCTCTCATGCTTTTGTATTGTATTATATTCCCCTTTTAAGTTCAAATCTTAAATTCTGAACAGATTTTGTTTCTTTCTTTCAATGGTTTTATTATAGATTTTGAGTTTTCTATGAAATTGAGTGATTGAATTACAAAATGCTTGAATTAATTGCTTATGGTTACGGTCCATTTCACTTTAAGTTACAAATTTAAAGAATTCCTTTTTGAGAAATATGACATCATCATGATTTGTTAAAATGACTTTTCTGTGTTTACCAGACTGAGTTTTTTGTCTCTTCTGTCTTGTATTCAGTTTTGAAGAAAGTAAAAAGCCTCGCCATTCATCTCGGACATCCAACCATTCAGCCATGTCAAATGGGTAAGTGACGCCATCAACATGAGTTTACATAGATTGATTTTTATTCATTTTATAGGCAAAATATAATATAATGAAAATGCTAATGGTGATGATGATGATGATGATGATTATTGTATGCATTGATTTGCAATCCTGTGACCTAGTAAATGTAGTATAAAAAAAATATTTAAAAGTATGGTACCTGAAACTAGTATCAGATTCAAGATGTCGCGTTCCAAGTTAAAATAAAATTTTTGATAAGTCTGTAAGTTTTTCGCAAAATACGGGAATTATATGGAAAATTATTCAGTGGAAGGACATGCCGAGGTTCATGTGTTTCGGGTCACGTATGGATTTTGATTTGGTTTGATTTTACCCACATTCACAGCTAGGGATGGACAGTAGGTAAGCCTGCACTTGTGCGGGGACACTGGCTATAAATTCATCTTTATCTGCCTGCACTTGTGCGGGGACACTGGCTATAAATTCATCTTTATCTGCCTGCACTTGTGCGGGGACACGGACCATAAATTCATCTTTATCTGCCTTCACTTGTGCGGGGACACAGACCATACATTCATCTTTATCTACCTTCACTTGTGCTTAAATTCATCTTTATCTGCCTGCACTTGTGCGGGGACACAGACCATAAATTCATCTTTATCTGCCTTCACTTGTGCGGGGACACAGACCATAAATTCATCTTTATCTACCTTCACTTGTGCGGGGACACAGACCATAAATTCATCTTTATCTGCACAGACCATAAATTCATCTTTATCTACCTGCACTTGTGCGGGGACACAGACCATAAATTCATCTTTATCTGCCTGCACTTGTGCGGGGACACTGGCTATAAATTCATCTTTATCTGCCTGCACTTGTGCGGGGACACAGACCATAAATTCATCTTTATCTGCCTGCACTTGTGCGGACACACAGACCATAAATTCATCTTTATCTGCCTGCACTTGTGCGGGGACACAGACCATAAATTCATCTTTATCTGCCTGCACTTGTGGGGACACAGACCATAAATTCATCTTTATCTGCCTGCACTTGTGCGGGACACAGACCATAAATTCATCTTTATCTGCCTGCACTTGTGCGGGGACACACATCTTTATCTGCCTGCGGGGACACATCTGCCATAAATTCACCATAAATTCATCTTTATCTGCCTGCACTTGTGCGGGGACACAGACCATAAATTCATCTTTATCTGCCTGCACTTGTGCGGGGACACAGACCATAAATTCATCTTTATCTGCCTGCACTTGTGCGGGGACACAGACCATAAATTCATCTTTATCTGCCTGCACTTGTGCGAGGACACAGACCATAAATTCATCTTTATCTACCTGCACTTGTGCGGGGACACAGACCATAAATTCATCTTTATCTGCCTGCACTTGTGCGGGGACACAGCTATAAATTCATCTTTATCTTGCAATTGTGCGAGGACTGTATAAATTCATCTTTATCTACCTGCAATTGTGCGATCTGGACGCGAACCATAAATTAATCTTTGTCTGTATCTAAGATTGGATTTTGATAAGATTTTAAAGTTTTGCGTAGATTGCTCGGTAAACAGCCAAAGAATCTTTAACGTGCACAGAGCATTGTGATCTTCAGTGTACTTCCTTTTATCGTCCGTCTCAATGGGGATCCAGCTACCTGGACCAGGGGGATGGTTTTTACCCCAAAAGTTTGAGGAAATGTTTTCAACCTGTTTGGGCATATACGTTACACCTTGACCACATGTCTTTTATTTGTGTAAGTTTGATGTGGATAATCATATGTGGGCAATCGTGTGGAAAGTCACTTATAGAAGTGGAATGTCATGTGAGGAATGTCTTTTAATGTCATGTGTGGAAGGTGGTCATGGGGTGGAAGGACATGTGTGAAAGTTCATGTGTGAAAGGTTATGTGTGAAAGTTCATGTGTGAAATTTTATGTGTGGAAGGTCATGTGTGAAAGGTCATGTGTGGAAGGTGATGTGTGAAAGTTCATTTGTGAGAGATCATGTGTGGAAATTCATGTATGGAAGGTCATGTGTGGAAATTCATGTATGGAAGGTCATGTGTGGAAGATCATGTGATAAAGGAGCTTGGAATTTTCTGTTTGGCTTTTGTATACATTTTGCTTTGGTTTGTCTTGCCTGTAAAGTGTTTTGGTGTTTTTGTTTGTTTTGGATGTCATAGAACAGCTAATTAGAAAAGGCACATTAATGTATGGGACAGTGTGTCCAATGAAGTTAAACTTTTTGCCAAGTGGAAATGAAATAAAATTTAGTTTATTTTGTCTGTCTTAAATGTGTTTCATTATTTGTTGAGTTAACCATGTCAAAGAATTTCTTCTTTTTTATAAATTATTTGTTTTCTGGTTTAAGTTTGTGAAAGTATATCCTCATTTTTCAACTAATAATTAGTTTTCTGGTTTCAGTCATGATTACCCTCACAGGAGATCCAGTGGTTCCAGTGTTGGAGAGAGGGAGATGTCGGTAGACCGTCCCAGAAACGTTTCGAGTCGGGGACTTCATGAGTCAGTAAGCCTTGATAAGGGTGGGAAAAGGCCGAAAAGGAATAGTAGTGACGCGCCCGCCCTGCAAAGACTCACTCCACGGATATTTCTTATGATGACGATGTTGAAGCCACCTCTCGGAGATCCCCTTACTCTACATCTGAGAGTTTTGGCAGTATTGACAGGAAGAAATCGCGTAAATCCTCAGGAAATGACAGTTTTGATCCGGACGAGGCGAGGCATCGAAAGATTAGTCAGGACAGCGACGTTTTTCACCCCAATGTCCCAAAGAAGCTGATGCTGCCCCCAGGTAAGTTCAATCACAATGGTTAGAGAAACTCTTTCTTTTCTCTTGCTAGAGATTTTTTTGCTTTGCAGCGGATGAATTAAGTAAGGTAAGCAAGATTTCTGTTTGATGAAGAGAAAGTAAGCTGTATTTGGACAAACCTATACGGCAGCTCTGCTGCAGTTGAGAAAATTCTGCGGATGGAAAATTGGCTCTTTTTTATATAGTGGTTTTGTGATTCAAATTCATGTATTTTCTTGTTTTTGATTGGTTTTGCGATTCAAATTCATGTATTTTCTTGTTTTTGATTGGTTTTGTGACTCAAATTCATGTATTTTCTTGTTTTTGATTGGTTTTGTGACTCAGATTCCTAAATTTTCTTGTTGGGTTTTTCTTTGTTTATTGGCTGTTGTGGGTTACATGAAACGTTTCTCAGGGAGTTTTTTCTGAATCCAGGCTACGTTATCAAAGTCCAAAACTACCTGGAATAATGGACATAGGAAGCATTCGTGTGTGGGTATCTCACTGCTGTCTTTTTGCAGGCCTGCCCACGATGGAATGAAGTGTAAAGATGTCCAATGACTAATAACAAAAGATTGGACCTAGGCGCCACAAAAATGTTCAATGTGAAATGGAAGGTCAGGATCTTCTCTCCTTTCAAAGTACCGTGATGGCTTCAGGGCATAAGCTGTTTAGCAGTTGTCTTCTCAGGTTGTTCCCGCCTCTAAAATTATCAAGTTGCCTATACGACTAGATTGTCAGTAACTAGAAGATTCTTATTTCTTTCTTTAAATGTGTTGTGGTTGTTTTTGAAGTCCCACTCGTGACTCTATTTAAATGTGTTGTGGTTGTTGTTGAAGTCCTACTCTTGACTATATCTAAATGTGTTGTGGTTGTTTTTGAAGTCCTATTCTTGACTATATCTAAATGTGTTGTCGTTGTTGTTGAAGTTTCACCCTTGAATTCATTTAGAATGGGGGGGAGTGTGCGTTTCCTGAATATTTTTTTTACAGTCCTTAAAATAGATTCTTTTAACCACTACCCTTGAACTCGGCATATCTGAATTAGCTGGAAAAAATGTGTTTATCATCTGGTCGTTCATTGAAACACCGCCATCTTGGATTTTCATTCTGATAAAGGCTTTTAAAGTTTTTATCAGATTTGATCATAACTTTGCACACACATTATTTAGTCCAATATCTAGAATCTGTTAGAGTGGAGTTTTGATAAATGTAACGGTTTTTGATTTTATGAATTTAAAGAAATGTTTATAGCAATGTTTCCATTTTTTGGCAAAATTAATCACAAATAAAAAGTATGCAAAAATTGGAAATGATATCGAAAATCGCCTCAGAGAGATTTGTTGATTTTGGGTGGAATCGAACTATAAATAAAAAGAAATTGATAAATCATTGGCAAACACTAACATTGTGAGAAAATCTGTTATTTAAATTTTTTTCTCACATAAACCTACAAATGAGTTGGAAAATACTTTGAAGCTTAATAACACCTTGAGATGCTCTCAACTACTTCTTGTTGACCCTGTTTTTTAACTGTCCCGGCTCCCTTATACTCATGACGGGTGGCACCATTTTGATAACACGTGCCCGAGTATATCGCATAATTTCCTCCAATCTAAGGCAATGTCCAGGACAATTCGTCCAAAGGAGATATTTTGGATAGAGTTGTGATGATTAAAATGAGTACCAACTTGTCATCCTTTAGAAAAATTATTGCCTTTTATTGTGTAACTGGCCTGTGTAGTTTTTTTAAAATTGCGTGAATTCAAAGAATCAATGATTTGTGGTATAATTGTGAAGGGAGTGAACTGCTTCATCTAATAAAATAATACATGAAACTAGATTTGTCCCAAGCTTTGGGCAAAAATTGCTTGTTCAGGACCTGCAACACCCCCCCCCCCTTCCCTAAAATGCCTCTTGTGGTTGTATTTGAAGCTTCACTCTTGGCTTGATGTCATCTGTGCAGCATTTATAATTCTCATAGTTACACATATCTGTGTGGTGTTTGCCGTTTGCCTTGCTTTTTGTGCTCTTATCAACTTATTTTGTTACTTTCATTACTTGCTCCATAGATATGAATATTCAGTGTTTTAGTTCTATTTTTTCCCTTCCTTGTTTGATTTTGATTTTGATGGTGAAGCTCTAGGTGCCACCATGAACGTCGTAGTTTTGGCCATGGAAGAAAGACCTGGCATACTTGGTTCAGTTCAGTAGTAATTTAATGGAAATAAATGGTTGTGTTCTCTGTTGTCCTTTTAAAAAACAAATACAAGGATAAGCCTATGGTTGGTTGTGTGTTATGCAGGATAAAAGCTGAGTTAGGGTTACGGCTAGGGCACCAACATGTCAAGCAATTTTTTAAAAGTTGGGGCTGTGCTCGTATGTGAGGAGGTTGAGTGGTGTTTGTCTCTGTTTCTTTTCTCATCTTTCTATTGATTTGGTTTGGGCTTATTATGGTTTTTGTTTTGTTTGTTGTTCTTCAATTCTAATCTTCAGGATCGAGACCAAATTTATAGTTTCAGTTTATGTTTTCCTCTCTAGTCGGCAACATCGGCTCTTAGTCGTCATATTTTCCTTTTGATTTATGAGCATAACTGAAAATGCTCAGCTGTAGATGTATTGTTTTTTTTTGGTTTTATTGGCCATACTCTAAAAAATATTATTGGGTAGGCCTGGTTGCTTACTTACATGTTTGTTTATTTAATTATTTTCTTTTTCAAGAAATTCATTTTGATATGTTTTTATACATGATTTGTCACCTCTTCTAAGAATTGTGGAGGGTGTTGTTGGTGTGTCCTCATTCTTTTCTGACATTCTTTCAAACACCTGTCTTTGATTTCAATGTTCCCTTTAAGTTCACACTGAGATCACCACATAGGCTGGGGGGGACATAGATTAATTCCAATGAGATAAAACAAGAACACCTTCTGCCTCCTAACAGCACACCCTGCCCTCTATAGCCTGGTACCTGTTTGATTTCTGGGTTTGTGGAGATTATTTGTGATTTATAGGTTTATGGAGATTATTTGTGATTTATAGGTTTTGTGGAGATTATTTGTGATTTATAGGTTTATGGAGATTATTTGTGATTTATAGGTTTATGGAGATTATTTGTGATTTATAGGTTTATGGAGATTATTTGTGATTTATAGGTTTATGGAGATTATTTGTGATTTATAGGTTTATGGAGATTATTTGTGATTTATAGGTTTATGGAGATTATTTGTGATTTACAGGTTTATGGAGATTATTTGTGATTTATAGGTTTATGGAGATTATTTGTGATTTATAGGTTTGTGGAGATTATTTTTGTTTGTTTTCTCCACATTTTTTATTTTATCTGTGCACTGTTTTTATGAAACTTTTACCGAAAAGGGCATTGCAGAAAAGTTATTTAAGACACAACCCAACACAAATAAAAAGAATTTGCAAGCAAAGAAAAGCAAATGCAAAACAAGGAACGTGAAGAAGAAAAATAGAAATTTTATTTTTTATTTTTATGTTGTTGAAGTGTTTTTGTGAGAATTTTGGATATGAAACTGAGTTGTGAGAGGTTTAAAGTTTTGCTTTACAAAAACGAGTACCAGGAAAGTGGTTCAAGCTTTGAAAATGTGCCCATTTGCTTTGATGTAGTCTTTAAAGGGCAACCCAGCTATAACCCAAAAATCTGCAGCCGAAATTTGCATTTAAGTGGCTTTGGTAGATGAGATGCCTATAGATGGGAGACTTTTTCCCATGGCAAATTGGCTTGTTTTTTCCCTTTTTATTTCTTTTTTAACATATAACAAATCGAGAAAGGTAACTTTTTCATTTGCATTGATTTGGGTTGAAGACGTTAGGTTTGAAGATATTGGTGGGATGAAGATATTGGGTTGAAGATATTGGTGGGATGAAGATATTGGGTTGAAGATATTGGTGGGATGAAGATATTGGGTTGAAGACATTGGTGGGATGAAGATATTGGGTTGAAGATATTGGTGGGATGAAGATATTGGGTTGAAGATATTGGTGGGATGAAGATATTGGGTTGAAGACGTTAGGTTTGAAGATATTGGTGGGATGAAGATATTGGGTTGAAGACGTTAGGTTTGAAGATATTGGTGGGATGAAGATATTGGGTTGAAGACGTTAGGTTTGAAGATATTGGTGGGATGAAGATATTGGGTTGAAGACGTTAGGTTTGAAGATATTGGTGGGATGAAGATATTGGGTTGAAGACATTGGTGGGATGAAGATATTGGGTTGAAGATATTGGTGGGTTGAAGATATTGGGTTGAAGACATTGGTGGGATGAAGATATTGGGTTGAAGACATTGGTGGGATGAAGATATTGGGTTGAAGACGTTAGGTTTGAAGATATTGGTGGGATGAAGATATTGGGTTGAAGACGTTAGGTTTGAAGATATTGGTGGGATGAAGATATTGGGTTGAAGATATTGGTGGGATGAAGATATTGGGTTGAAGATATTGGTGGGATGAAGATATTGGGTTGAAGATATTGGTGGGATGAAGATGTGGGATGAAGATGGGTTGAAGATATTGGTGGGATGAAGATATTGGGTTGAAGATATTGGTGGGATGAAGATATTGGGTTGAAGATATTGGTGGGTTGAAGATATTGGGTTGAAGATATTGGGTTGAAGATATTGGGTTGAAGATATTGGGTTGAAGATATTGGTGGGATGAAGATATTGGGTTGAAGATATTGGTGGGATGAAGATATTGGGTTGAAGATATTGGTGGGATGAAGATATTGGGTTGAAGATATTGGTGGGATGAAGATATTGGGTGGAATGATATTGGGTTGAAGATATTGGTTGAAGATATTGGGTTGAAGATATTGGTGGGATGAAGATATTGGGTTGAAGATATTGGTGGGATGAAGATATTGGGTTGAAGATATTGGTGGGATGAAGATATTGGGTTGAAGATATTGGTGGGATGAAGATATTGGGTTGAAGATATTGGTGGGATGAAGATATTGGGTTGAAGACGTTAGGTTTGAAGATATTGGTGGGATGAAGATATTGGGTTGAAGACGTTAGGTTTGAAGATATTGGTGGGATGAAGATATTGGGTTGAAGACGTTAGGTTTGAAGATATTGGTGGGATGAAGATATTGGGTTGAAGACGTTAGGTTTGAAGATATTGGTGGGATGAAGATATTGGGTTGAAGATATTGGTTGAAGATATTGGGTTGAAGACATTGGTGGGATGAAGATATTGGTTTGAAGACGTTAGGTTTGAAGATATTGGTGGGATGAAGATATTGGGTTGAAGATATTAGGTTTGAAGATATTGGTGGGATGAAGATATTGGGTTGAAGATATTGGGTTGAAGACGTTAGGTTTGAAGATATTGGTGGGATGAAGATATTGGGTTGAAGATATTGGGTTGAAGATATTAGGTTTGAAGACATTGGTGGGATGAAGATATTGGGTTGAAGACGTTAGGTTTGAAGATATTGGTGGGATGAAGATATTGGGTTGAAGACATTGAAGATATTGGGATGAAGATATTGGGTTGAAGATATTGGGTTTGAAGACATTGGTGGGATGAAGATATTGGGTTGAAGACGTTAGGTTTGAAGATATTGGTGGGATGAAGATATTGGGTTGAAGATATTGTTAGGTTTGAAGATATTGGTGGGATGAAGATATTGGGTTGAAGATATTGGTGGGATGAAGATATTGGGTTGAAGATATTGGTGGGATGAAGATATTGGGTTGAAGACATTGGTGGGATGAAGATATTGAAGATATTGGTGGGATGAAGATATTGGGTTGAAGATATTGGTGGGATGAAGATATTGGGTTGAAGATATTGGTGGGATGAAGATATTGGGTTGAAGATATTGGGTTGAAGATATTGGTGGGATGAAGATATTGGGTTGAAGATATTGGTGGGATGAAGATATTGGGTTGAAGATATTGGTGGGATGAAGATATTGGGTTGAAGATATTGGGTTGAAGATATTGGTGGGATGAAGATATTGGGTTGAAGATATTGGTGGGATGAAGATATTGGGTTGAAGATATTGGTGGGATGAAGATATTGGGTTGAAGACATTGGTGGGATGAAGATATTGGGTTGAAGACGTTAGGTTTGAAGATATTGGGTTGAAGATATTGGGTTGAAGATATTGGTGGGATGAAGATATTGGGTTGAAGACATTGGTGGGATGAAGATATTGGGTTGAAAGATATTGGTGGGATGAAGATATTGGGTTGAAGCGTTAGGTTTGAAGATATTGGTGGGATGAAGATATTGGGTTGAAGATATTGGTGGGATGAAGATATTGGGTTGAAGATATTGGTGGGATGAAGATATTGGGTTGAAGATATTGGTGGGATGAAGATATTGGGTTGAAGATATTGGTGGGATGAAGATATTGGGTTGAAGATATTGGTGGGATGAAGATATTGGGTTGAAGATATTGGTGGGATAAAGATATTGGGTTGAAGACATTCAGAGAAGATATTGAAGACGTTTTTTTCTTACGTCAGTCAATTTGAACAATAAAAAAAGAAGAAAAGACATTAAAGAAGAAGAACATTCAAAAGAAATACCAACGGAAAAAAGAATCAATTTTCATTTTAAGTTGCACTGAGACGCCTTTGAAATGCCTCTGATATCATCCAAAAGATGGAAATCGTTTCCTGTAGTAAATCAGCTTAAGTTGGTTGTTTACGATTGGGGAAAGAAAAAAAGCTAAAAGCCGTAGTTCCTCAGCAGTAAATTGCATTGATGTTGCTTTGATTGATGTCTTAGGCGTGAGAGTTTCCATGGAAACGCCAAGCCTTCACGTTTGATGAGCTTTCATCTAACAATCCAACCACAGATGCAGCAACAGATGCTTTGCTTTTTTACTTTTGTCTTTAGATGATATCACCCTGCTCTTCCTTACACTCAATTTCTTAATGTTTGATTAATTGATCATTTTTCCTGTGATAGTGGGTAGTTGACGGGTGATGCTGGTAGGTCTGTCTTCGTGTTTGATTAATTGATCATTTTTCCTTCAAATCGACAAGATGATCGTCATATAAGACTAAGCGGACATTGAAAAGAAATCATCTGGTTTTGTTTTTGTTTTGCTTTGTTTTTTTTTCTTTAAAAAAAATAAAATTCTTTTATTCATGGTTCTTGTGTATCTGAAGACAATAATTTTTGTACGTTGCTAGCGTAGGCAAAAAAGGCGGGTGTGAAGAGAGTAGAAAGAATAGGTTTGTCTTGCAATGAGAAGTTGAAAATGTTACTAAGACCACTTAATGTAAGCATTAAATACTGAACAGAATTTCTTGGTTTGGATTTGATTCAGATAGCTTCATTAGTCATTGAGTCATTGGAATAATAAATACTATTAAGATTTTTCTTCATGTCTTCAATCTGTTCTGTCTATCTGCCTACCTACCTGTCTATTTCTCCATCTTTATATCTTTATATCTATTTATCATACATCTGCCTTTCTTTTCTCTTTTCTTCATTCTACGTATAACTGTGTGTTATTTTTTAACCTCAGTTGGCTCCGGGGAGAGACACTGAATATGGAGAGATGTTTTTGTTTTTTTTTTTAAAAATTTAAAAAAAAAACTTGTTTGTATTGTATGTAGTATAGAGGGTTTTTATTTTTAAGATTTATTTTAAAATTGTGATAGAAACGCTAGAGATTATTCTATTCCATCTGTTGTTATGTGTATGGACAGCCAACACTAGAGATTATTCCATTCCATCTATTGTTACATGTATGGACAGCTCTCTACCATGATTCTCTCTATTTTTATTTTTTATTCATCTCCGTGTGAGTGTCGTAAATCTAGAGTGGCTTTCTGTGACAGTTGTGGACTCTTTTTGCCCACCCGTATTATTGCATCCTTTTCCTACATTCCTATTTCCCGTTGCTTCAAAGATGGCAGAGTGTCGACGTTTTTGTGCTTTTGCGACGTTTACGATCCAGTATTTTATGTGCGCTTCCTACATGTCTTTTCTTTTTTTTTTTTTGGGGGGGGGGGGGGGGGGGACCAATATGGAAAGTCTTATACTTAGTCAATACTATTTCACCTTTTTGTCCTTGTCTAGTTTTCCCCTTTTAGTTTGACCTTGTATGTTTCATTTTTTGAATACCATAGCAGTTATTTATTCACCTCAAACTCTCCATCCAAACCCCACTGAACACCACTTTAAAACATCCCTCACACAGACCAATGTTGACGCGGAGAGAAATGAACCCTCCAACGAGCTTCCTGCCTCTCCCTCTGCCGCCAAGCCACACCGACCCCATAAGCTTCTGACCCCTGACTCTGATGGCCCCGCCAGTCCAGGGGGCAGAACTCACCTCTCTCCTCTCCCTGCACCTCCCGCCATCTCTCCTAAACCAGGGAAAAAATCCTGCAATGTTAACCACACTGACAACAGCGAAATAATGATAGATTTTGATACTGACGCTAAATCTTCCACTGCAAAATCGGCAGCAAATCCATTTCTGCCAGAGCGGCCACCAAACCCTCCGCCTCTCAGCTCAGCCCGCAGTTCCTCCCTTAGAGCAAAAGCCTTTGAAAATCATCCTCCTCCGATAAAACCACGAAGTTTTGTTCTTGATGAGGACAGTCTGAAGAAGCCTAATACTAAAGATTATAAATCGTTGAACCCATTTTTGTCTAACGACGATGAGGAAGAAGAAGAAGAAGAAAAAGAAGAAGAAGAAGAAAATAATAACCCAACGAATCCGTTTGAGGAAAAAAAGTAACTCGGTGACAGAGGAGGAAAAGAAATCTTTGTCTAAACCCAAGCCCCGGCGCCACCTCCAGATTTTACGCGTCGGGAGGCGTATTGGCTCCCGGCAAACCGGGCCCGCACCCCCCGTCACGCTTGTCCCCAAGTATAAAAAAGTATCGACCCCCCTCCCCCTCCATCCCCAACCCCCAGTGGAGGAAGCTCCAAGGATGCGAACTCAGCAGGAGACGCCAACGATAGCGGCCAAGCGGGTGTCTCACTAGTCGTAAGTTGGTCCTAGCTCAAATACTTGCTCAAAATAGAATTCATTAATCTGACTAATCTTTAGAAATGAGATGCTTTGTTGTAACATACTAACTGGGTGTTGTAGCTAAAATGAAATGCCTTGTTGCTAGCATGCTTGCAGTCGTTGAATGTACTGACTTTTAATGGATATCTTGACGTGAAACAAAATAGAAATAAAAATAACGCCAAAAATGAAATTGTTTGCAAACTAAAAAATATGGGATTAACTTTGAGCCATCTGATATCATTAACTGGCAAAGAAAGGGGTGCTTTGTGTTGAATACATTTAATTGTAGATGACTCGTAGTTTGTAATATAACAGAATGAACGTTCTTTTCTTCTTTTTTTTATGGTTTTATTAAGAATATTTTTTAGATGATGGGTTTCAAGAATAAAGGGATATTAACATCAATTTGTATAAAAAAAAGTGAAGGATTTATTTAAGGTTATCCTCATTTACTTTTGTTATTTTCTCCTCAATGTGTCACCAAAACTTGTTAACTGACAGACACGCAGGAACAGGAGGTAGTAATGTGACCCTGACGCCTTTTTTCTCTTCAAACAAATTTTCATCTTCAATTTTACATTTTATATTTATTTATATATATATATATATATCTACTTTTCTCTTTTGTGGGCTTTTTCCTCCTTTTGTTCTTTGAATAGCAAAATTTAACCACAGATACTTATGCGCATTATCATAAATTTCATTAAGCAAACTTGGGCTTTTTAAAACCATTGTAGATCTAAACAAAAGCTGTGCATTGGAAAGGTCTCTTGTTTTGTTTTTCTTAAGAAATAGAAGAAAAGAACTTTCCTGCTAAGCGGCGATGATGGTAGAGATAACATTCCTAATAACAATATTAATAATAACATTAATAATGATAACAGCAATGATGATAGTAATAATAACAATAATAGTCATAATGAAAATAATAGTAACAATAATAATAATAATAATAATCGTAATAATAATAATGATAATAAGGCTCATAATAATAATAATAATAATAATAATAATAATAATAATAATAATAATAATAATAATAATAATAATAATAATAATAATAATAATGTTAATACATAAGGAATAATTGAATAATTAGATGGAAAAATAAATAAATGCATGAATAAATGAATAATGCATAAAAGTAAATAAATGAATCATTAAATGTATCAATAAAGAAATAACTAATAACTATAATACATAAAGAAAGAAAGAAAATTGCATGTGCATGTTGCCTGGTTTTTCGCTCCCTTGTTTTTTTTTTTTCTTTTTCTTATTTGATTTCTTTGTTGATCTTGTGCATGCTTGTGTTATTCTCTTGATGCTTGACATGCTGGTCCTCTTTCTAGTCAATGTTGGGCAATGAAAGCCAGGTGCTCAGGATGAGATACGATTCATACAATGCATTCTGTGTGCTGTCAAACAGTTAGGGATTAAAAACCTATAGTTGTGATGCTCACATGTGTAGCCAACAAAAACACATAACAGTATGTAAAATGTTGAAATTATTCTTTGACAGATACCGGCAAACAAAGAAAAACATAAGATCTTGTGAAAGCTTTGAAGAAATGATGAGAGAGACAAAATTTTATATGATTTGAAACGTTACAGCCTGATATTGAAATAATGTACTCATTCACCGCAAGGTAGATTGGGAATTGATAAAGAAAGAAATAAAGAAAGAAGAGCTATAATATATTCCCATAAGTCAGATTTGGACATAGAAATATGTTTTCATTTCCAGTCTGTGCATTTATTCAATTATGTTATGTTAAACTTGCCCTCTCTAGCAAAGCGGATTTTTCTCACATTACTAATTGCAAACAAAAGATTTAAGAGATGTCAAACTAGCTGTCTTTAGCAAAGCTGATTTTTCTCACATTGCTAAATGCAAACAAAAGATTAAAGAGATATCAAACTAACCATCTCTTGCAACGGTAATTTTTCTAACATGACTAAAATAAAACAAAAGAGTAAAGAGATATCAAACTTGCCCTCTCTAGCAAAGCTGATTTTTCTCATATTACTAAATGCAAACAAAAGATTAAAGAGATATCAAATTTGTTGTCTATATCTAGCAAAGCTTATTTTTCTCACAATATTAAACACAAACAAAAGATTTAAAAGATTGACTGCTAGAAGTTGATGTGTGAGAAATCAATGAAATGTGTATCATCAGCCCACCAGGCTTCTATAGCGGAGAATGTCCTAGACATGGGAAATAATGCAGAAGATCAGGATTGGACATTTTTATCTGTAGGGAAAATCTGAAGCTTGTGTGCCGTGGAAATGAAATAGAGAGGAGCGCCCCGCAAGGGGAAAGCTTGAGCTTATGGGAAAAATAAAAATCCTTCTTAAACATTTAATGTAATTTTTGCATATTTTTTTACATATCAAAATGAAATTTTTGCTGTGTTCTTTTTTGCTTTACAAAAAGGAAACAAAAATGTAAGCTGTTCCTTATTTCTATAAAAAAACCCTACACTGATGCTCAAACACCGACTCTAAGAGCATGTATAAATCCTAGAGTATCTTGTGCATGTTCTGTCTAGGTTTCCGGTATAAAGGGACTGATATTTGAGTTCTTTTAACTGACGTCTAACTTTTAGTGTTATATTTGAGTTCTTTTAACTGATGTTTAACTTTTTGTGTTATATTTGAGTTCTTTTAACTGATGTCTAAACTGTTAGTATTTTGATACAAAGGGACTGACATTTGAGTTGTTTTGACCAATATTTAACTGTTAGTTTTTTGGTTTAAAGGGACTGATATTTGAGTTCTTTTAACCGACGTTTAAGTGTTATTTTTTTTTATATAGGGACTGATATTTGAGTTCTTTTAACTGACGTCTAACTTTTAGTGTTATACTTGAGTTGTTTTATTTGAGGTCTAGCTGATAGTTTTTTGGTATAAAGGGACTGATATTTGAGTTCTAATAATGTTTAACTGTTACACAAAACTTTGAATGACATGTTTGGGGTTACTTTATGTGAGGCTTAAAGCATCCAAAATCTGTTTGCTAATTATGCAATACTACTCATATCATTTAGATGGGTGGAATTTGTTCGAAAGATTTTGAAAAAAAGTAGTCCTCTAATGGTATGCTCATAGAAATCAACTTCTTGAAATGAAACATTGCATAAAGAATATCTTCACCATATTGCTGCAACGTGTATGTCATTACATAATTACATAGACTAATATCAACGAAATCACTGATAGTAAAGTCATCTTACAAGCCTCTTGAATAGTGCTGCCTCAAGTAGAAATGACGTGAAGATCAAATAGTACAGCCTATACTACTCAAGTAGAAATGAAATGAAGATCAAATAGTATAGCCTATAATACTCAAATAGAAATAAAATGAAGATCAAATAGTACAGTCTACAATACTCAAGTAGAAATGAAATGAAGATCAAATAGTACAGTCTATAATACTCAAATAGAAATGACATGAAGATCAAATAGTAGCCTATAATACTCAAGTAGAAATGACATGAAGATCAAAGAGTACAGCCTATAATACTCAAGTAGAACTGAAATTTCATTACACAGTACATTACAGTGTAAGTTGTAGTTATAAGGCACATTAGACAGTACATTATATTGTAAGTTGTAGCTATAAGGCACATTAGACAGTATATTACAGTGTAAGTTGTAGTTATAAGGCACATTAGACAGTACATTACAGTGTAAGTTGTAGTTATAAGGCACATTAGACAGTACATTATAAAGTTGCATAAGGCACATTAGACAGTACATTACAGTGTAAGTTGTAGTTATAAGGCACATTAGACAGTACATTACAGTGTAAGTTGTGGTTATTAGGCACATTAGACAGTACATTACAGTGTAAGTTGTAGCTATAAGGCACATTAGACAGTACATTATAATGGTAAGTTGTAGTTATATGGCACATTAGACAGTACATTACAGTGGAAGTTGTAGCTATAAGGCACATTAGACAGTACATTATAATGGTAAGTTGTAGTTATAAGGCACATTAGACAGTACATTACAGTGTAAGTTGTAGCTATAAGACACATTAGACAGTACATTACAGTGTAAGTTGTAGCTATAAATATAAATATCACATTAGACAGTACATTACAGTGTAAGTTGTAGCTATAAGACACATTAGACAGTACATTACAGTGTAAGTTGTAGCTATAAGACACATTAGACAGTACATTATAGTGTAAGTTGTAGCTATAAGACACATTAGACAGTACATTACAGTGTAAGTTGTAGCTATAAGGCACATTAGACAGTACATTATAATGGTAAGTTGTAGTTATAAGGCACATTAGACAGTACATTACAGTGTAAGTTGTAGTTGTAAGACACATTAGACAGTACATTACAGTGTAAGTTGTAGCTATAAGACACATTAGACAGTACATTACAGTGTAAGTTGTAGCTATAAGGCACATTAGACAGTACATTACAGTGTAAGTTGTAGTTATAAGGCACATTAGACAGTACATTACAGTGGAAGTTGTAGTTATAAGACACATTAGACAGTACATTACAGTGTAAGTTGTGGTTATAAGGCACATTAGACAGTACATTACAGTGTAAGTTGTAGTTGTAAGACACATTAGACAGTACATTACAGTGTAAGTTGTAGTTATAAGGCACATTAGACAGTACATTACAGTGGAAGTTGTAGTTATAAGACACATTAGACAGTACATTACAGTGTAAGTTGTAGTTATAAGGCACATTAGACAGTACATTACAGTGGAAGTTGTAGCTATAAGGCACATTAGACAGTACATTACAGTGGAAGTTGTAGCTATAAGGCACATTAGACACACCTTTAAAATCAAAATTGGATTAACCTCAGTTTTGAGTTGAATTAAAACAGTGTGCGCTGACAGTAGTGCTTAAGGTCAGCTGTTTTGAAGATGAAAAAGACAATCTCAATGACAAAAAGAAGACAATCTCAATGAGAGCACACAGTTTGAAAAAAGAGACAATCTCAATGAGAGCACACAGTTTGAAAAAGAAGACAATCTCAATGAGAGCACACAGTTTGAAAAAGAAGACAATCTCAATGAGAGCACAGTTTGAAAAGAAGACAATCTCAATGAGAGCACACAGTTTGAAAAAGAAGACAATCTCAATGAGAGCACACAGTTTGAAAAAGAAGACAATCTCAATGAGAGCACACAGTTTGAAAAAGAAGACAATCTCAATGAGAGCACACAGTTTGAAAAAGAAGACAATCTCAATGAGAGCACACAGTTTGAAAAAGAAGACAATCTCAATGAGAGCACACAGTTTGAAAAGAAGACAATCTCAATGAGAGCACACAGTTTGAAAAGAAGACAATCTCAATGAGAACACTCAGTTTATGTAAGAGGAGGCTTTTGGTTGCTGGTTCATAATTCAGATCACAGTTTGACATGGTGTGGCTTTTTGTTTTGTTTGCTGTCATTCATTTTCATGGTCTTTATGGGAATTTTCTTTATCTCAAATGCTTGGTAGCCTAAGTAAGCACTGGGACACTGACCCGTTTCTAAAGGCTGTAAAGGCTGTAAAGGCTGTAATGGCTGTAAAGGCTGTAATGGCTGTAATGGCTGTAATGGCTGTAAAGGCTGTAAAGGCAAGACTGACCCCAAGCCCCAAATTAGTGCTACTGGCGAATTCAGATTAAAGTTATTTTAAAAGCACAGGAAAGTGATTGGGACTCTATACAACAGCTGAGAGTTTCCCTGATATTAAATGGATCAATATGACCACAGATACTTCTTTACTAGAAGATGCTTGTGTCAAAAACTAAATATTTTGAGTAAGAATATAATTTCAAGAGATAACACATTTCTTGCGTCTTTGCTTTAATATTTTCCTAAAGCTATGTATGCGTTATAAATAATGACACTGTTTCTTACAGGAAACCACCTTTACAAGGACGGAGCCAGTAACCAGAAAATCGGCTGCTGGTCAAGGAGTTAGGCCGACAACGACTAGCCAGGTGGTGACGGTGTCAAGACCACGTGGTGATGGCCAATGGGGCGAGAGGGACAATAAGAAAGAAGAAAAGAAAATCACGTTGATGACAGAGTTGTGAAAAGCTTGTTTGTTTTTTTTTAATTTCCTGTTGCTTTGTTGGATAAAATGGTTGTTTCGAACTTGCCACTGGATTGTCAGTAATGTCAATATCAGAAATGGGGAAGAAAAAATATTTTTGTGAAACAAATGTTGCTGGGATAAATTATGAATAGTTTTTCCATTTCATTTTGAATGAAAAAAATAAATAAAATAGAAGCAAAAGGTGACAACCTTAAAATGTTTTTTTGCTGATTGTGAATTGTAAGATGTTTTACTGTATTATATCATAATATTCAAAGTAGCTGCTAAAAATAGCAGTCACATATCATATCAGACTATTTTGAACCCCCCCCCCCCTCCTCCCGCCCCTAAATATTTGTTGTGAGAGGAAGGAGAGGAAGTATCTCTTTAGATTTTATCTGTCTGGCAGTAGTTTTGCAGTGGCATTAGATGTTGGATTTCACAGCGGGCAAAAGACGACACCCGTATCTTTAACATGAATGACATTCAACATTCTTGTTTACACATGGATTATTTATATCTGATGTCATTCTACAAAACTTGCTTTCTCTATATTACCAGATCCATAGGAAATCTGGAAAACGAGCGGGCAAGTTTTCAGCACACACCACATTCTTGACTTCTATTATTATCATTGGATATGACAAATGTAGAATTAGACTAAATTGATGTGTGAAACATGCGGCCAATATTAGAATTAGGCTTAATTGACGTAAAACAGAAAAATTACTGATGGATCCGTAGCCTTTGATCATTGTCATGACTTGGCTCCATGGGAGGTCTTTGCCATCTTGGCAGTAAATTGGTGCTTATAGTTTAGTTCTCATTCAAACATCAAGTTTGCCAATGTGTGTAGGTAGCCTTCTACTGGTGCAAGATGCAGTCAAGCATGACTTTTTCTTTCTGCATGGTATGAATGATGATGTTCAGTTTTGGTCATTTCCACAGATGAAAAAGCAAAATGATACTTTTATTACAGCCGCCTCCATAGTTTTTGCCAAGGTTTTATTTTCATCTCCTATCACCATTCACGGAGCATTGCCTCCTATGGTTTACTATAATCGTTCCCTCCCGCAACTCAAAACGATTTTTTTAGTTCACGTACTATTTGTGGAAACCATGTGGAAACTGTTATGTTTTGAATTCATGTCATTGCTCTGACCTGTACATTTCATTTTTTATTCAAAAAGCTTTATGCTTGTACAAACAGTACATCTCTTGCATGTCTTTGTGTCGATGCTTTTGGGATTCTTACTGATTACTTGACTGTCGCAAATTTGTTGATTTCCCTGTGCTTGCCTCTACAGTTTGGTTTCACAGTTTTAAAATTTTTGTTTTTAATCGTATTGTTTTTAAAAGCAAGCTATTGCCAGGGAATGACTCCCGGATGTGTGAAATATGTTCTGTCGTCATAAGCAAAAAGGTCACTACAGTACACAGTTCTAGCGATTTGCTTTTAGTTGGAAAGAGAAGGGAGGTAATATGTGTGTTGTATCCCTTGTAAGATTTTGTTCTTTGTGTGTTTGCTTGACTTGTAAAAATTTTGTTCGACTCTTATATACGGATTTATGGCCAGGATGGTGTCAGTGTTCGTTACGATGCTTGGAATATTCATTGTGATGCCTGGAATATTCATTATCAGGCCTGGAATATTCATTATCAGGCCTGATATCCAAAATCAAGTTAGATCAATGCGTATGTTTTCAATTCTGCTGCTTGGAACATCCGCTTCTTCTTTTTCACTTTTTAATCAGTTTTCATGACCTCGTATTCCATGAATCTTTGACAAATTTTAAATATCTTCATCTTGTGTATTTCATCATGTGTCTACCCCACCACTTACTAGCCATGGTGTACGCAGAGAATCTGGTAGGCCTGGTGTTCACGGTGTGCATGGTGTTCACAGTGTGCATGGTATATTATTGTGTGCATGATGTACATCAGGCTACTCAAAGCATGGTTCGCATGATGATACACCATCCATTGTCTGCGAGTGGTACGTGGCGATTAAATGACCTGGCCGGTTTTGACTTTGCTTGATCGGCTTGTTTTCCTTATTGATCCCTGGCACATTGAGAAAAAACCCAACTGCCAGTCCGCCAAATCAGATAGTTTGAGAAGCACTGGTGTACATAACATGGGCTACATGAAGTATGTTGTGTGTCCACCTTGAAGTACATGGTGTAATCTTGACAAAAACTACAGTATAGAAGGTGTTCTTTAGTACATGGATATCAGGCTGGGAGATGTTTTAGGTTTCATTTGTAATGGTTGGTGAAAGAAGAGGAAGAAAAAAACCTTTAGCAATTATAAAGTTTACTTTGAGCAAGTTGCGGTTGATGAGAATATCCGATTGATGCCAATGTCTTCTTAGGGACAAAAATTTCAGCTTTAAAAAAGTGAACTTTGAAATATTTTGGTTATTTTTCTTCTTTCCTTTCATTTTTTTCTCATGTCTTTCATCTGCTGTTTGCTCTTAATTCACCCTGAGTTTGCCGTATATGAAAAAAAAAATGCTTTCATCCGTTTTAAATTTTCAGCTTTTAATGTACAAATGACCGTTTGTCGTCAATGAAATGTATGGTTGTATTTGATATGATAAAGGTTTATCATGTCATATTTTTATAGTAATTCTTTACACTACTCTATTATAATTTTGTAATTGTATAAAAAAAAAAAAAAACCTTATTGCTATAGTGGTGTGAGGAGGAAATTGTCAACTCTTTTAAATCTATAGGAACAATTCTATATTTTTGAATACGCTTTCTGTTCCTTCTTTGTGTTCAGCGGTCAAAGTAGTTTTGGTGTTCCAGTCCCTTTCTCAATTAGATTTTACTGGATGCTTACATCCAGCCATTTGCAAACTTTGCAATCTGTAATTAAAATTGTGGCATTCCTTTTCCTGGGTTGTGAAATCTTTTCTGTGAAATTTCTTATTCTACACATTGTGTTGTCTAGATTAAGATTTTAAATTTGTTTTATGAAACTCTGTTTTGCCTTCATGAATATTTTATACTGATCTGACGTTTTGTTTAAATTCAGTATCTTCTTTTAGATCCCATTTATGCCTATACATTGAATAAAAGTGATGGAAATGTTGTTTTCCTCAGCACAAATTGCCCAAACATTCCATTTGGATTTTCTTTTGAAATCTTTATTTGAGGGCCTTATTTCATGGCTAACTGAAGGAAAGAAGAAGATAAGTTATCTCTCATACATATTCTCTCTCTCTCTTTCTCTTTCTGTGTCTCTGTCTCTGTCTCTGTCTTTCTCTTTCTTTCTCTCTCTCTCTCTCTCTCTCTCTCTCTCTCTCTCTCTCTCTCTCTCTCTCTCTCTCTCTCTCTCTCTCTCTCTCTCTCTCTCTCTCTCTCTCTCTTCTCTCTCTCTCTCTCTCTCTCTCTCTCTCTTTCTCTCTCTCTTTCTCTCTCTCTCTCTCCTCCCTCCCTGCCTCCCTCTCTCTCTCTCTCTCTCTCTCTCTCCCTCTCTCTCTCTCTCTCTCTCTCTCTCTCTCTCTCTCTCTCTCTCTCTCTCTCTCTCTCTCTCTCTCTCTCTCTCTCTCTCTCTCTCTCTCTCTCTCTCTCTCTCTCTCTCTCTCTCTCTCTCTCTCTCTCTCTCTCTCTCTCTCTCTCTCTCTCTCTCTTTCTCATGAACATACACACAAACCTTGTGTACATACAAAACCTGTGTATCAGTTGTCTCTGTGCCATTATTCCCAAGTGAATTTATCTTCTTATTTTCCTTACAGCCGATTTCTATATAGTAGGTGACCCCAAAAAACTTTGCCCAGAGAAACGCCCATCAACAGTTGATATCAAAGTTACAACAAACAAGCTTCACATACTCATTACATGTCTGTCTGCATCAATTGTCGTAAACTTTCAGCCAATAATTCAAAGTTACAAAAGAGCTGTAGGGCATTTCCTTATGTATTTCTTTATGGGCTAGACTCTGTCTGATGTATTTCTTTATGGGCTAGACTCTGTCTGATGTCTTTCGTTATGGTCTAGACTCTGTCTGATGTCTTTCTTTATGGGCTAGACTCTGTCTGATGTCTTTCTTTATGGGCTAGACTGTCTGATGTATTTCTTTATGGGCTAGACTCTGTCTGATGTATTTCTTTATTTTTTATGGGCTAGACTCTGTCTGATGTATTTCTTTATGGGCTAGACTCTGTCTGATGTATTTCTTTATGGGCTAGACTCTGTCTGATGTATTTCTTTATGGGCTAGACTGTCTGATGTATTTCTTTATGGGCTAGACTCTGTCTGATGTATTTCTTTATGGGCTAGACTCTGTCTGATGTATTTCTTTATGGGCTAGACTCTGTCTAATGTATTTCTTTATGGGCTAGACTCTGTCTGATGTATTTCTTTATGGGCTAGACTCTGTCTGATGTCTTTCTTTATGGGCTAGACACTGTCTGATGCGCAATGGGGCATTAATTAAAAAATAAAGTCTCTACACGGATTGCCTGTGAGTAAAAAAATCGACTACAAACTCATCTCATTTGCCTTCAAAAGTATCAACGATCTCGCGCCTGATTATCTGAACTCTGTTTGTTTTTCGTATTCATGAGCCACCCAGAACACTCAGCAGATCGTCAGCAAGGACAATTTTTTTCCGATCTAATCTCTGGGACAAAGCCTTCCCACACACCACCTTTGGATATGGAACTCTTTTAAAAACTTATCATCACCAACAAGACAGTCTCCCTTGTACAACTCTTTAAAAAGTCCCACCTCAAGACATACTTTTTTAGAGCTTCATTTCAACAACGTTTAGTTTAATCTTCTTTCTCCTCATCACAGTTTATGCCTAGCGCCTTAGAGCATAATCATGATTAGACTTAATGCGCTATAGAAATGATTTATTATTATTATTGTAATAAGATGCGGATGAATGCACTTACATCCGTTAACTTTTGGTGCGATTTTGGTCGACGTTAATGTTTCTTTGGGTGAAGATTTTGTTTTGGGGTCACCTGGTATAGTGCAATCAACCACTCCTGGTCACTAGAAGAAAGTGAGTGACTCTAGCATGTCATGACTTGGCATAGCGGCATGTAGGCCTATTTTCTGTGACTTGCAATGACCGTACATGAGAAATTATTAAGACCGTCTTGCCTTTCTCTTGAAGAAATTGTAAACTGTGACTAGGATAGGGCTAAGCACTAGAAGTAGAAGAGGAATGTCTTAGCTATAGCGGCACGTACTTTCTCTGTGAGTTGCAATAATGATCTTACAGCACTGTAACAATGTGAAACACTTCCTTTATTAAGGGGCGTCCGGGTGAGCTGTAACAGCGTTTAGTAGAGTCTTGGGCTCATAATACCCATTTTCCAAATCCACTCTAGAATGCTACTTCAACATCTTTAGAATAGAGTACATCAGTTGATTTTTTTATATAAAGCCTGAAAAGGTACTAATTCTATGGCCAATTTTAATATGGCTGTATCATTCTGAAGAAAGTTGAATTTTCAAACCCGTTTTTCTCAAAAGATGTGATTTCTAGCATACAACGTTTTTAAAATCTTAAAATCTCAGAAAGTATTCATGCCAGAGTGTTGAAATTTGGTACACAGCTAGACTAGTATTTGTTATTGGGAACTACAGATTTTCACTGGTTTATTTTGATTTTCATATCTTTTTTGCACCTTTAAAATCAAAATATTACAAAATTTATCAATAGTTATTTTTTAATAAAATACTGATTTTTTTAAGCACATTTAAAAACAGCTGAGATAAATTAAATATGTCTTACTCCTTATTTAAGGGTTTAAAGAATATGTCTGAAAAAGAATTTCATTGCTAGCCCATATACTTTTTGAGATTTTAAGATTTTAAATTTCGGCATCAAAATTCAACATGGCCGCCGTTACCATGGCAACCGAATAATTTTTCCCAAAATTTTTTACATTTACACAGTAACTTAGATGCAAGCAACACATTGGCAGGAAAAAAATTAGCCAAAAATGCATTAGGGAAAAAAGTGAAAATTCAGTAGGACGCCCCTTAAGACCTTCTTGCCTTCCTCTTGAAGAAATTGTAAACTGTTGCCAGGATACGGGTTAATCACTAGAAGTAGAAGAGAAAGGAAAAAACTCAAATCAAATTGCAATACGATTGCATCAGCATTTTGGCTTGTGGTCAATTTTAACAATTTTAACCAGAAGATGCGATGCTACAGGGTCTATGCATTATGTGATGTGCTTAGCCATCTTTATGTGTACATAACTAATCAGTATAATGAGAAACGCAAGATTGGTACTGACCACATATTATGGAAAAGTGGTCTTTTCTGGCTTTAACTTTAACAATTCTTTGAAATAGAAAATGTGATTCGGATTCATGGAAAAGTCTTTGAAAGTTGACATGAAATAAAAGTTAACAACTGATTTCCTCCCCATCTCTCTATATTGGAGCACTAGGCTTACGTTTTAGAGGAAATCATAGATTGAGAAGGAAATTATACTTGAGAAGAAAAATCATACATTGAGAAAGAGATCATAATTTAAGAAGAAATTCGTAGATTGAGAAATTGTTTTGGTCTAAACATTGAAGACTCGACTAGTTTATTGTGTCTTGTCATTTATTTATAGTGAGTTGCAAAATCTGCCTTATCTGTCTGTCTGTCTGTCTGTTTGTTTATATCTGTGAAGTCCTGGCGTTTGAAGTTAGGCAAAATGGAAGTTAGGAAAATGCGGCGTGATCTTTATCTCGCAGACTTCAGCAAACTCTTTATATTATTATGAAAGTTGAAGGAAGAAGCTCCACCCATAGTAGTAGTAAGCATGCCATGCAAAGACATTGTTGTTATGACGTATTTCATAGCTATGCAGGAAAGGTTGGTTTCACACACAGTCCCTGTTGAATGATGGACATTCTTCTCACTCTCTGTCTCTATCTGTTTGTCAGTCTGTTTGTTTCTCTTTGTCTCTCTGTGCATGTCTGTCCATCTCTCTCTCCATCTCTCTCTCTCTCTCTCTCTCTCTCTCTCTCTCTCTCTCTCTCTCTCTCTCTCTCTCTCTCTCTCTCTCTCTCTCTCTCTCGCTCTCTCTCTCTCTCTCTCTCTCTCTCTCTCTCTCTCTCTCTCTCTCTCTCTCTCTCTCTCTCTCTCTCTCTCTCTCTCTCTCTCTCTCTCTCGCTCGCTCGCTCTCTCTCTCTTTCTCTTTCTCTCTTTACCTGTCTCTATCTGTCTTTCTGTCTCTGTGGGTCTGTGTTTCTCTGTGTATGCATGACTCTGTCTGTACAGGCTGTCTGTCTGCCTGTCTGCCTCTTTCTGCTGCTTTAAAAAAAATTTTTTTTAGTCGTAGTGTGAAATAGTTTACTATATAAAACTTGTTATTTATGTTGAACCATTGCTTCATTTCAATGTCAAGGTCAAAGTCTGGGCTTTTGTGCTATGATATGTTGGACCACCCTGCCCTTTTTCTTCTTTTTGCCATCTATCTTTAGACATTGCATCATGATAAATATTTGTAGGGATAACTTCTCTTCCCACAGCAGAATGACTTTTTGAGAGAGAATTTAAAAAGAGGAGAGAATGAAGAGAGAGAGAGAGAGACTGAGATAGAGACAGAGACAGACAGACAGACAGAGACAGGGAGAGATACTTTGAACTGTCACACATGACTCATCATGACTTGTATGCATTTATTTAAATGTATTTATCATATTATTTCAATGTATCCATGATGTATTGTAAGTAAGCAAGATTGGTTGCCGCCACCTCAAATGTTTATCTCACCTGTTGAATATTAATGTAAAACATCCTCCTGTGACAGTGGTTTCCTTTGTTGTTTGCGTTGACGTTATCACTGACCTCTTACCACTTCACCAATACGAGGTCGGCGGTTGACAAGCGCTGCTTGCAGGTCCTACTTCTTCTCTTTCTCTGTTTTTTTTTTACATATCTTTCATCTTGCTTGTTTTCTATAAATTGACATTGAGATCACCACATATGGTGGTTGTGGTAAATTTGGATGACACAAATATCAATACTAGCGCCTTATATACTATAATTATAATTGATATATGGTAAGTAAGAAAACAATCAGATTTTTTTCACGGTGGAAGGAATAAGCTCACAATTCTTGATATTGACATGCAGACAACAACAAAAGGAGAAAAAAAAAGGGAAAAGTTTTCCCATGTCAAGAGTTTGCACATAATTTCTTTGCACTAACATTTGTTGACATTTCCTATGGAATGTTCTTTTATATGATATTTCCTGTGGACTGTGTTCTTTGTATGACATTTCCAATGGAGTGTGTTCTTTGTATGACATTTCCTGTGGAATGTGTTCTTTTTATGACATTCCTTATGGAATGTGTGTTGTGTGTGCTTGTCATACTGCATCTGCAATGATTTTTGACAGACCCCTCTACATTTTTCTTGATTCACTATATACAGACCTATCTCTTTCTTTCCTATTTCTCGATTCACTATATACAGACCTATCTCTTTCTTTCCTATTTCTCGATTCACTATATACAGACCTATCTCTTTCTTTCCTATTTCTCAATTCACTATATACAGACCTATCTCTTTCTTTCCTATTTCTCAATTCACTGTATACAGACCTATCTCTTTCTTTCCTATTTCTCGATTCACAATATACAGACCTATCTCTTTCTTTCCTATTTCTCGATTCACTATATACAGACCTATCTCTTTCATATTTCTCGATTCACTATAATATACAGACCTATCTCTTTCTTTCCTCTCAATGTGCGACTAAGAATCAATGCTGGGAATGATCCTACCAGTGCTGCTACCCAGGGTCCTCTCATAGTCCTACTAGTGTTGCTACCCAGGGTCCTCTCATAGTCCTACTAGTGTTGCTACCCAGGGTCCTCTCATAGTCCTACTAGTGTTGCTACCCAGGGTCCTCTCATAGTCCTACTAGTGTTGCTACCCAGGGTCCTCTCATAGTCCTACTAGTGTTGCTACACAGGGTCCTCTCATAGTCCTACTAGTGTTGCTACACAGGGTCCTCTCATAGTCCTACTAGTGTTGCTACACAGGGTCCTCTCATAGTCCTACTAGTGTTGCTACACAGGGTCCTCTCATAGTCCTACTAGTGTTGCTACACAGGGTCCTCTCATAGTCCTTACCAGTGTTGCTAACAGGGTCCTCTCATGGTCCTACTAGTGTTGCTACACAGGGTCCTCTCATAGTCCTACTAGTGTTGCTACCAGTGTTCCTCCCATGGCCCTATTAGTGTTGTTACCCAGGGTCCTACCATGGCCTTACCAGTGGTTCTAACAGTATGGTCCTAACAATGGTCCTACCAGTGTTGTTACCCATGGTCCTACCAGTGTTGTTACCCATGGTCCTACCAGTGTTTGTTACCCATGGTCCTACCAGTGTTGTTACCCATGGTCCTACCATGGTCTTACCAGTGTTGCTACCCATGGTCCTACCATGGTCTTACCAGTGGTCCTACCAGTATTGCTACCCAGGGTCCTACCATGGTCATCAGTATCTTACAATCTGTTTGGTGGCATAGTCTAAACAGTCACAATTTGGTAGTTTTGATCAGGGTTAACTCAAAAAGTTTGGTGGCATAGTTTAAACAGTCACAATTTGGTAGTTTTGATCAGGGCTAACTCAAAAAGTTTGGTGGCATAGTCTAAACAGTCACAATTTGGTAGTTTTGATGAGGCTAACTCACAAAGTTC
>JAXRKP010000323.1:77500-97500 GCA_037039925.1 Doris montereyensis | reverse complement strand
CGAATATTAGAAACATGAGCCAGCAAACAAACAAAGAACGTGAACATTCCCAGGGAAATTTTGCAAGGGACATTTTCCCCGTCTTTTCTATACCACAGGGATGACACCAAGTCTTAACCTCAGATGAAATTTCACAGATAAACGAAACTTTGAATAAATAGAAATAGTTTTAATTGATGATGAAGATAAGGAAAGAAATGAAATATTCTTTCTTTCTTTCTTTATCAGTTCCCATTCTACCTTTCGGTGTATGGGTTCAGATGCCCGAGATGATCTTTTTCTCCAGGATGCCCTGTCCGGGCATTTTCTGTTTTCTTCCAAAAAAGTTAAATTTCTATGCTTCATTGCCTCTTTTATATCTTCTTCCCACTTTCTCCGAGGTCTGCCTTTTGGTCTTTTACCTTGGGCTTTAACACTGTATACTGATTTAGCTATTCTATTGTCATTCATTCTGTCTACATTCCCAAACCATTTCAATTGATTTGTTTCTATCTTAGTTTGTATGCCATCTGCCTTGGTTTCATTTCTTATTGTTGTCTTTCTGATTTTGTCTCTTTTACTTTTCCCTACCACTCTTCTGAGATATTTCATTTCATCTGCCTGTATTCTACCGTATTCTCTACTGTCTAAGGTCCAGGTTTCGCTGCCATAGAGGAGAGAAGGACAATAAACTGTATTGTATATTGCCATTTTGTTTTTTTGTTGACAATTCTTGCTTACCTACAAATGCCTTTCCTAAATGGTTATGTATTGCACTTGCCTTTTGGGTTGTCTGGCTGATTTCGTCTCTTAGTTTTCCCTCTGAGTTAATCATCACTCCTAGGTAATTGTAGCTTTGAACTTGTTCTAAATTCTCCCTGCCCAATTTAAGATTTTGTGTTTTAACTTCCTAGTTACTAGCATTGTTTTGGTTTTCTTTGCATTCACTCTCGTTCCTCTTTTATTTAGTTCATTGTTCATAATGTTGATAGTCGACTGAAGGTCACTTTCTGATTTCCCAAACAGAACTAAATCATCGGCAAATGAAAGCATTGATACATTTACTGGTTTGAGCTTCCACATACCTACATTCATTCTCTCCATTTGTGAGGATGTCTTTGCGACTGAGTCCATAAATGTGATAAACAAAAGAGGGCTTAGGATACAACCCTGTCTTACTCCTACATCTACATCAAATTCTGCGGATATGTTTCCAGCTACTCTCACTGCACATGTTGATTTATTGTAAAAAAATGTTTAATGGCTATTATTTGTCTAATTGTAAATATGTGGTCTTCTTCCTGGTCTAAATCCGCTCTGATGCTCTTCAATCTGATCATCTACTCTTTTCCTTAGTCTCATTTCCAGTATCCTGGCATATACTTTTCCTGAAACACTAAGTAGTCATATCCCTCCATAGTTTGAGCATTCCATAGTTGATCCTTTCTTATGTATTGGTACAACCGTTCCCTTTTTCCAGTCGTCTGGCACCTGTTCGGACTTCAATGCTTGTTGGCATATTGCATGTTGAAGTTTGTCTGCCTCTCTCCCTTGGTTTTTAATCATTTCTGGATAAACTTTATCTGCTCCTGGGGCTTTTCCTAAGTTCACTTTTCTTATTGCTGTTTGGAGTTCTTCCATTGATAGTATATACATTTTCAGCTGTTTCAGCTGTAACTTGTTAGTCTTACTAATTGATCTTTACTCCTTGTTTCATACGTTCTGGAGAGATGATGTAATTGGTGAAAATGCTTTCCCACGTTTCCACAATTTCGCTGTCTTCTTTCATTATTTCTTCTTGGCATTCTTAATTTGTCACATCGGGCATGCTTTGGTCTTTCTCATGCTCTTCATTTCCTCCGCCCCCCCAGAACAGCTTTTGATTTTTCTTATAGCTTTCTTGAAGTCTTTGTCCAAACTCTTCCCATTGTTCCTGTTTTGCTTTCCTAACTTCCTCTTTGGCGATAGTTCTTTTATTCACGTAATCTTCTATCCTATCCTCTGGTCTCTTTGTTTACAAGTATTTCTTCCAGGCATCTTTCTTTTCTTTGATCTTAGTCTTAACATTCTCATTTCATCATGCTATCATTTTCCCATCTCCTTTAATTTGTTTCCTACCACAGACCTCTTCAGTACAACTGAGGAGTGTTTCTTTATACATCTGCCACTTTTCTTCTATTGTGCTATCATTCAGATCCATCTGTCTTTCACTATCCTAGATAGGTATACCTGTTTTACTACTGGTTTATTTAGTTCTTCTCTTTTGAGTTTAGTAGCTTTCTCCTCTTTCCTTTTCTGTTTGTTTTCTTCAGTCAGTAATCTCATTTTGGCAATCACTAGGTGATGATCACCAACTATTTCTGCTCCTCTGTTTACTCTCGCATCCAATGCATTGTAAAAAAGGGAGCTGCTAACTATTATGTAGTCTATCATTGACTTTTCACACCGCCTTCATTTACTCTTGTATATTTGTGGATATATTTATGAGGAAAAAGGGTGTTGCCTGTGTTCATGTTATTCTATGGGCAAAAATCTATTAGTGACCTCTTTTCTATTTGGATAAGTTGTTGTCTCTCCTTCTTTACCTATTATCCCTCCTGATGTTTCTACATTGTTGCCTACTCTAGCATTTAAATCTCCTAAAAGCATTAGTTCCTGTTTAGGTTTAAGATTCTCTGCAGCTATTTGTAAATCGTTTTCGAAGATATATTTTTTTCTTTAGTTGCGTCTTCGTTTGGTCCATAAGCTATTGATAATTTACTTTCTCGTCCTTTTGGTTTAATATTTACCTCTAATAGCCGTGGGTTCATAAATTTTCAACTTTCTAGTAGCTTTTCATGTCTTTTATGCACTAGGAGGCTTACTCCTGCTCTAGCTCTATCTTTGACATCTACTCATGAGAAGATTAAAATATGATTTGGTCCTACATTTTATATTCCTTGTCCTTTTTTCTTTGTTTCTGTAATGGCTAAAATATCTACTTTGAATTTTTCCAATTCTTCAATTAATTCTAACTCTTTTCAATTTATTGCCCTAACGTTCCATGTTCCAAAAAGTCACAGTCCGTATTCGTTTCAAAGTTCGTCTTCGAAAGATCAAGCCGGTTATATTATATCTATTTTTTCTATTTATCTGTTCGTTTTTGGATAAGCAGGGGATTAGCCCACTGTACCTAGGTAAATGGTGGGGATGTCACCTTGAGGCCCCCTACCAGGCCTTGATATTTTCTGTCAGGGTTAACTCCCTTTACCTTTAGTCATTCAAGACCAGCATGCAAGGCATCAGGTTGTTATTTTCTGTCAGGGTTAACTCTCTTAATCTTTGGTCAGTCAAGACCGGTTTGCAAGGCAGGAGGTTGTTTTCTTTCAGGGTTAACTCCCTTAGCCTTTGGTCAGCCAAGACCTACAGGAGACTCGTGGAGGGCGGGATCATCTACTCCCCGTACAGTCGCCTACCTGTCCACTGCCCGGGAAATGAAATATTGTTCCATGCAAAAAGTTCAACTCTAAGAATTAAAGGTAGTGCGTGTGTTCCCATTAAAACAAAACATTGACATGTGTGAGAAAAAACACATTCGTAATGAAGGTTCACATATAGCAATGAATGTGCAAGACAAAATGTAATGGTTATGAATGTCTAATTGCAGCTATGTATGCCTACATTTGTGATGAAATCACCTACACATTTGGTAGGAAAACATACATTGTGAAATGGCTTGCAAGTTCTAAATAAAAACATGCATAATGAAATCATTTGCGAATTTCATAATATGCAAAGACATTAAATTAAATCACTTGCAAATTTTAGACCAAAAAAGCATAATGAAATCACTTCTTCTTCTTCTCCCCCTCTCCCTCTCTCTCTCTCTCTCTCTCTCTCTCTCTCTCTCTCTCTCTCTCTCTCTCTCTCTCTCTCTCTCTCTCTCTCTCTCTCTCTCTCTCTCTCTCTCTCTCTCTCTCTCTCTCTCTCTCTCTCTCTCTCTCTCTCTCTCTCTCTCTCTCTCTCTCTCTCTCTCTCTCTCTCTCTCTCTCTCTCTCTCTCTCTCTCTCTCTCTCTCTCTCTCTCTCTCTCTCTCTCTCTCTCTCTCTCTCTCTCTCTCTCTCTCTCTCTCTCTCTCTCTCTCTAAGACGAAGCATGTGAAACGAAAATATTCTTTCACTCACAATGAATACAAGAAGGGGCTAGATGCGAAGCTGTTAATGGATATGAAACGACTTGTCCGTATGCCTGAGGTAAACACTGTCGTTTACAACGCCAGACTTTTCTGTAGCTAGTCGATCTAAATTTTCAACCCTATACACTACACCACACCCATTGCAAGACCACGTGCACAGAGAGATCTTGAACCCCCCTCCCCCCACCTACATCAAATGTGCATATATATTGGTCATGGAATGTGACATGAATATTGAAAATGAAAACATCAAAACACACAAACTATAAATCCTAGCAGTGGAAACAAAGAAACGCCACATTCTCCAGTGACCCAATTTTTTTAGGTCCCTTATTTTTAGAAATAATCTACATGCACGGCATGTCACTAGTGTGAGATAATCTACATGCACGGCATGTCACTAGTGGGAGATAATCTACATGCACGGCATGTCACTAGTGTGAGATAATCTACATGCACGGCATGTCACAAGTGTGAGATAATCTACATGCACGGCATGTCACTGGTGGAGCTAATCTACATGCACGGCATGTCACTAGTGTGAGATAATCTACATGCACGGCATGTCACTAGTGTGAGATAATCTACATGCACGGCATGTCACTAGTGTGAGATAATCACCATGTCACTATGGCGTCGACATGTCATGTTTGAAAACACAGGCGTCTTTTTGATGTTGGAACACAACGTTGCAACAGAGATCTACGTAATCTACATAATGTGTATCCAAAGATCCATGAACAAGGTTAAAGTCAAATTAATTAAAACAGATGTCGTGTGTGCGTGATTGAAATGTCGCCCAAACTTGCAGGTTTAGTGCATTGAGGTGCCTACGGGAACATTCGGTAAGTAGATCAATGTTGGGGGAAAGATGAACAACAGGCGACCAACGTTGCTGAAATTCAGTTGTTGCCTTACAAGCTGGGGATTAGGGTTCGATTCCCAGCAGATGGATTGCAATCGTATCCTTTCATGAGACCGGCAACTGGTCCAGTTCTGATTCCGATGATAGACGGAACTCCAATAGGCAAGGATTCAATTCCGATGATAGACGGAACTCCAACAGGCAAGGATTCAATTCCGATGATAGACGGAACTCCAATAGGCAAGGATTCAATCCCGATGTGAATGTAATCAATATTTTGCTTAGAAATTTAAAAGATGAGCAAAGGACTGTCCCTCACTCCTCACCAAATTCTAGTGACAAAGGTAACAAAAGGGGGAAGGTGTGAAAGAGAAGGACGTTTTGCTGGCATCCAAGTGACTATCAAAAATGGAGGTGCGGTGTACATTTTGTGAATCGTGCATATATTTCAATGTGCTGTGAGAAAATGGGCGACGCGAATCATACGTGTTGGATCCAGACATTCCTCCTTTGACAGCTTTGAACAGAAATGCAATCATCAATACACAATAGAAGCTAAAAAAATAACAATCCAAAAACGATACAGAATAAAATATACAGTCATGATCAAAATAAACACTACATTCGTTTAAGAGGGCGCTGTTGCCAGATGTTTAGGTCTGTTTAAGTTTTAAGATAGTGTATACTATTCTACTTTCAATTTGGAAAATTTGGACACTTCAACCAGCCAACATAATAGAGAGATTTTACAAAAGTCTATAAACAACACGTTGAAAAATGTATTTCGCAAGATGATTTCAAAAGGAAATAGAAACTATCACTTGTTTTTTTCTTTTTTTTTCTTTTTAAGTTTTGGGAACATGTTTTAGGTGATGGGAAAGAATGCGATGCTGTGAGTCCATAAATAGTAAAGGGCTAGTCTATTATAAGACTTAAAATAACAGAATTAAGTCCATTTTCCTTTCTTTTGACCGGTTCATTGAGTGCAATGAGAGAATGTTTCCATTACAATATGAGGAAAACCCATAAGGCAGTAGCCATCGATATGGGGAAATACTTTGGCAAATGGAATTATTAATCACTTTACCACGTGCATTAATGAAGCTTTATTGGACTGTGATCGGCCAGTAGTAAAAGTGATCGGCCTGTGGTAAAAGTAAAAGTGATCGGTGATCGGCCTGTAGTAAAAGTGAAAGTGATCGGTGATCGGCCAGTAGTAAAAGTGAAAGTGATCGGTGATCGGCCAGTAGTAAAAGTGATCGGTGATCGGCCAGTAGTAAAAGTGATCGGTGATCGGCCTGTAGTAAAAGTGAAAGTGATCGGTGATCGGCCTGTAGTAAAGTAAAAGTGATCGGTGATCGATGAGTAAAAGTGATCGGTGATCGGCCAGTAGTAAAAGTGAAAGTAATCGGTGATCGGCCAGTAGTAAAAGTGAAAGTAATCGGTGATCGGCCTGAGTAAAAGTAAAAGTGATCGGTGATCGGCCTGTAGTAAAAGTAAAAGTGATCGGTGATCGACTATAAAAGTAAATGTGATCGGTGATCGGCCTGTAGTAAAAGTAAAAGTGATCGGTGATCGGCCAGTAGTAAAAGTGAAAGTGATCGGTGATCGGCCTGTAAAAGTAAAAGTGATCGGTGATCGGCCAGTAGTAAAAGTGATCGGTGATCGGCCAGTAGTAAAAGTGATCGGTGATCGGCCTTAGTAAAAGTAAATGATCGGTGATCGGCCAGTAGTAAAAGTAAAAGTGATCGGTGATCGGCCTGTAGTAAAAGTAAAAGTGATCGGTGATCGGCCTTTAGTAAAAGTAAAAGTGATCGGTGATCGGCCAGTAGTAAAAGTAAAAGTGATCGGTGATCGGCCTGTAGTAAAAGTAAAAGTGATCGGTGATCGGCCTGTAGTAAAAGTTTGATCGGTGATCGGTGATCGGCCTGTTAAAATAAGTAAGTGATCGGTGATCGGCCAGTAGTAAAAGTGATCGAAAAGTGATCGGTGATCGGCCTGTAGTAAAAGTAAAAGTGATCGGTGATCGGCCAGTAGTAAAAGTGATCACGTGCCTGTAGTAAAAGTGAAAGTGATCGATGATCGGCCTGTAGTAAAAGTAAAAGTGATCGGTGATCGGCCTGTAGTAAAAGTGATCGGTGATCGGCCTGTAGTAAAAGTGAAAGTGATCGGTGATCGGCCTGTAGTAAAAGTAAAAGTGATCGTGATCGGCCTGATCGGTGATCGGCCTGTAGTAAAAGTAAAAGTGATCGGTGATCGGTGATCCCTGTAGTAAAATCGGTGAAAGTAAAAATAAAGTGATCGGTGATCGCCAGTAGTAAAAGTAAAAGTGATCGGTGATCGGCCAGTAGTAAAAGTGATCGGTGATCGGCCTGTAGTAAAAGTGATCGGTGATCGGCCTGTAGTAAAAATAAAAGTGATCGGTGATCGGCCAGTAGTAAAAGTAAAGTGATCGGTGATCGGCCTGTAGTGATCGGTGATCGGCCTGTAGTAAAAGTAAAAGTGATCGGTGATCGGCTTAGTAAAAGTGATCGGTGATCGGCCAGTAGTAAATGTAAAAGTGATCGGTGATCGGCCAGTAGTAAAAGTGAAAGTGATCGGTGATCTGCCATTAGTAAAAGTGAAAGTGATCGGTGATCGGCCAGTAGTAAAAGTGATCGGTGATCGGCCAGTAGTAAAGTGAAAGTAATCGGTGATCTGCCAGTAAAAGTGAAAGTGATCGGTGATCGGCCTGTAGTAAAAGTGATCGGTGATCGGCCAGTAGTAAAAGTGATCGGTGATCGGCCAGTAGTAAAAGTGAAAGTGATCGGTGATCGGCCTGTAGTAAAAGTGAAAGTGATCGGTGATCTGCCTGTAGTAAAAGTGATCGGTGATCGGCCAGTAGTAAAAGTGATCGGTGATCGGCCTGTAGTAAAAGTCGGTGATCGGCCTGTAGTAAAAGTGATCGGTGATCGGCCAGTAGTAAAAGTGATCGGTGATCGGCCTGTAGTAAAAGTGAAAGTGATCGGTGATCGGCCTGTAGTAAAAGTGAAAGTGATCGGTGATCTGCCTGTAGTAAAAGTGATCGGTGATCGGCCAGTAGTAAAAGTGATCGGTGATCGGCCTGTAGTAAAAGTGATCGGTGATCGGCCAGTAGTAAAAGTGATCGGTGATCGGTGAAAAGTGATCGGTGATCGGCCTGTAGTAAAAGTGATCGGTGATCGGCCTGAAAGTAAAAGTGATCGGTGATCGGCCTGTAGTAAAAGTGATCGGTGATCGGCCTGTAGTAAAAGTAAAAGTGATCGGTGATCGGCCAGTAGTAAAAGTGAAAGTGATCGGTGATCGGCCAGTAGTAAAAGTAAAAGTGATCGGTGATCGGCCAGTAAATGTAAAAGTGATCGGTGATCGGCCAGTAGTAAAAGTAAAAGTGATCGGTGATCGGCCTGTAGTAAAAGTGATCGGTGATCGGCCTGTAGTAAAAGTGATCGGTGATCGGCCTGTAAAAGTGATCGGTGATCGGCCTGTAGTAAAAGTGATCGGTGATCGGCCAGTAGTAAAGTAAAAGTGATCGGTGATCGGCCTGTAGTAAAAGTAAAAGTGATCGGTGATCGGCCTGTAGTAAAAGTAAAAGTGATCGGTGATCGGCCAGTAGTAAAAGTGATCGGTGATCGGCCAGTAGTAAAAGTGATCGGTGATCGGCCTGTAGTAAAAGTGAAAGTGATCGGTGATCGGCCTGTAGTAAAAGTAAAAGTGATGATCGGTGATCGGCCTGGGTGTATAGTAAATGATCGGTGATCGGCCAGTAGTAAAAGTAGAAGTGATCGGTGATCGGCCTGTAGTAAAAGTGATCGGTGATCGGCCTGTAGTAAAAGTGATCGGTGATCGGCCTGGCGGTGATCGGCCTGTAGTAAAAGTAAAAGTGATCGGTGATCGGCCAGTAGTAAAAGTAAAAGTGATCGGTGATCGGCCAGGAGTAAAGTGATCGGTGATCGGCCAGTAGTAAAAGTGAAAGTGATCGGCCAGTAGTAAAAGTAAAGTGATCAGCCAGTAGTAAAATCGGATGAGGATAGGGCACCGGCCTAGCTGTCTATCTCGTCACTTCACTACACGCATTTATAAAGCTTTACTGACCTGGCATTGGGTGGTAGTGAAAGTGAAAGTGATCGGTCGGACGTAATTGTCATTTTCACTGTGATCGGATGGTGATGAGTCACCGACATAGAGAGTTATCTCGTAGTAATGTTTGCAAACGAGATTTCACGCTGGAAGATGGCCCACGAACTAGCCAATGGCTGAGCGTGTTATAAATAGCACTCGGGGTCTTCCTAACATTTGGTTTGGCTGGGAAACATATAGAGCACGGTCACCGCACGGCCCCTGCGTGAATGCGTAATCTTAAGTGATCGAGTTTGGTAATTTACTCTAAGGGTTCTACCTCTCTATGTGATCGAGTTTGGTAATTTACTCTAGTGGTTCTACCTCTCTATGTGATCGAGTTTGATAATTTACTCTAAGGGTTCTACCTCTCTATGTGATCGAGTTTGATAATTTACTCTAGTGGTTCTACCTCTCTATGTGATCGAGTTTGGTAATTTACTCTAGTGGTTCTACCTCTCTATGTGATCGAGTTTGGTAATTTACTCTAGTGGTTCTACCTCTCTATGTGATCGAGTTTGGTAATTTACTCTAGTGGTTCTACCTCTATGTGATCGAGTTTGGTAATTTACTCTAGTGGTTCTACCTCTCTATGTGATCGAGTTTGGTAATTTACTCTAGTGGTTCTACCTCTCTATGTGATCGAGTTTGGTAATTTACTCTAGTGGTTCTACCTCTCTATGTGATCGAGTTTGATAATTTACTCTACGGGTTCTACCTCTCTATGTGATCGAGTTTGATAATTTACTCTAAGGGTTCTACCTCTCTATGTGATCGAGTTTGATAATTTACTCTAAGGGTTCTACCTCTCTATGTGATCGAGTTTGGTAATTTACTCTAAGGGTTCTACCTCTCTATGTGATCGAGTTTGGGAATTTACTCCAGGGTTCTTCTCTATATGTGATCGAGTTTGGTAATTTACTCTAGGGATTTCATAATTTACTCCAAGGGTTCTTCTCTATATGTGATCGAGTTTGGTAATTTACTGTAGGGGTTCTACTCTATATGTGATCGAGTTTAGTATTTTACTCTAGGGGTTTCATAATTTACTCTAAGGGTTCTTCTCTATATGTGATGGAGTTTGATAATTTACTCTAGGGTTCTATATGTGATGGAGTTAAGTAATTTACTATAGGGGTTCTATATGTGATGGAGTTAAGTAATTTACTCTAGCTTTGGATTTGACTCGATATAGCATCGATGACGTTGATGTGTGAATAACGTTTTGATCAATCTGTTCCCAAATGTCACAGAAAGTGACATAAAATGTCATGTTGTTACGCGAGGGAATCCTGCCTGCGGTCTATCAGTGGTGCTATCAAATTCAGCTGGCTTCTTGATAATACCGGTAACGTGAAGAGTTGATCTGCCACGACGATGAAAATCCCTGGCAGCATCTGTTGCTCTCCAACCTGCTTCCGGCTTACCCAACGCTCTCACCCTGTCTTTTATAACTCAATCGTGGCATTTTTAAAAGATTCTAGAGCTGAAGCTTGAATTAGTTCATGGATATTATGAATGCGCAAAGTGGCGCATTGCACTAAATACTGCAGAAGTGACATCTGTTAACAACTGTATGCAGCATATTTGTCTTTAAATTTCCATGTGAGAAATTGGTTTTCTGACAGATAATTTTCAAACTTTTGGTATACAATCATTGCATAAGCGTAGAATATTTCCTTTATTAAAAATCTAGCGTCTTAAATCAATTGTTATAAAAGCCAGTATAGCGTTTCTTTTCATCATGACTATATATATATATAAAAAACCAGCCATTTTTGCTGTCCAGTCATGAACTATTGACGCTTGAATTTTTCACCTGTAAAAGTTATTAGTCAAACATAAGAGTAAAGTTAAGCACATATACTCAGAATTGAGCCTAGAGAAGTCAAGATTTGAGTCTTTGATTTTTGCCGGCACCCGGCATGATTATGGTAGTTTTCCATTTTCTTCCGTCAAGTCTTTACAGATCCAGTCATCCACTCCCCTGCTAGGTCGACAGGAGGGCCCCGGCAGGCTGTACATTCTAAAATCTTGGTACCATAAACAGCCATTGATTGGTGTTGTGATGTGCACACCAGACCTCTTTTTTATCGTCCGTCTCCGATGGGACTATGTGTCGATCCACCTACCTGGACCGGGGAGGGGAGGGGGGGTGGTATGTTTCTCTCTCGAAAAAAAGAGAACATTTTTCAAACTTTGGCGGGGTTCGAACCCTCTACCGTTTGGTTGCGATGCCTACACTTTGCCTCTAGAGTACTGAGTCCCACTCTAAACAGTTAGAGAAAATAAAGCTGTATTGTGAGAAAGAGAATTGTCAGACAAACTGCCGGCTGGCTTGATGCGCGACACTAAATTGAATTGTACCGTTAGGCAGAGTGAATGCGTATCTGACAGATACATGAGAAATAGATAGATAAGGCAACACGAAGAGAAAAGATAAAACATATTTGTAATGAGAACAGTGATTTAAAAGAATACAAAATATGAACGAAGAGAAAAAAAAAAATAAGCACATAGAGATTGAGAGATAGTTCAATAAATGTAAACAGGTTGCTTGATTGAAAGATAGCCAGGTAGACCACATATATTTTTGGACTAAGAGATAGCCAGGTAGACCACACAAATTCATGAATGAAAGATAGCCAGGTAGACCACACAGATTCATGAATGAAAGATAGCCAGGTAGACCACACAGATTCATGAATGAAAGATAGCCAGGTAGACCACACAGATTCATGAATGAAAGATAGCCAGGTAGACCCCACAGATTCATGAATGAAAGATAGCCAGGTAGACCCCACAGATTCATGAATGAAAGATAGCCAGGTAGACCCCACATATTCATGAATGAAAGATAGCCAGATAGATCCTATATATTGTTGGACTAATAGATAGCCAGATAGACCCCATGTATTGTTGGACTAATAGATAGTCAGAAAGACCCCATATATTATTGGATTAATAGATAGTCAGATAGACCCATGTATTGTTGAACTAATAGATAGCCAGATAGACCCCATATATTGTTGGACTAATAGATAGCCAGATAAATCCCATGTATTGTTGGACTAATAGATAGTCAGATAGACCCCATATATTGTTGGACTAATAGATAGTCAGAAAGACCCCATATATTATTGGATTAATAGATAGTCAGATAGACCCCATATATTTTGGACTAATAGATAGCCAGATACACGCCATATATTGTTGGACTAATAGATAGCCAGATAGACCCCATATATTAGGGATTGAAAGATAGTCAGAGAGACAGAGAGAGAGAGAGAGAGAGAGAGAGAGAGAGAGAGAGAGAGAGAGAGAGAGAGAGAGAGAGAGAGAGAGAGAGAGAGAGAGAGAGAGAGAGAGAGAGAGAGAGGGAGGAGAGAGGAGGGAGGGAGGGAGGGAGGGAGGGAGGGAGGGAGAGAGAGAGAGAGGGAGAGAGAGAGAGAGAGAGAGGGAGAGAGAGAGAGAGAGAGAGAGAGAGAGAGAGAGAGAGAGAGAGAGAGAGAGAGAGAGAGAGAGAGAGAGAGAGAGAGAGAGAGAGAGAGAGAGAGAGAGAGAGAGAGACGAGAGAGAGAGAGAGAGAGAGAGAGAGAGAGAGAGAGAGAGAGAGAGAGAGAGAAAACAGAAAATAAAATTAGACACAACAAGAGCATACGACTTCAAATATCACGGTAATAAAGAAGACATGCCCTTGGCAACGAATTTGAAGGCATTATTTGATAACACGTGATCATTTTCACATACAGAATGATTGTTCTACTTTGCACAGCTCTTGATTACAATCGAAGTCACGCTATCGGCCACTGCCCAGGCTTATGAAGTAGTCCCTGAATTTTGGGTCTGAATTATTACGCTTCAAAGGGTTGCCATGAGAGTTGACAGCCAAAATGCGAGGTGCATCGTACTGAGATCGCTTGCCAAACCTGGTGGGGCTCACAGCCCTGCTACGTAGATGGGCAGCTCGGGGTTTGAGCCGGGCTGCGATTGCGTCAGAGAACAAACTTGAAATTAACAGTTGAATTGGTGAAAGGTTAGACAAGAATGTTATCATTTTTGTTCTTTTCTTCCTCCTTTGTCTTTTCTTCTGCTATGAGCATTGAGAGGTGAAACGCGACATCACTGCAACCTTATTTCAAAGTATATTTAGAAATCTGCCTTCAGAAAGGCCTTAACTATCACTGAAGGTTTGCCTTAGAGAAACGCTTTATTGTTTCTACCATAATAACAAATCTAAATAGGCTTTGATATTCTATTTATGGGCGTTCGTTGGAAAACAAGACAAAGAACTGCCGCTTGGACAGATTTTAAAATCTCGAGTAACGTTAGGCCAACTCTTTCATTCTTTCTCTTTTACACTTGCGGTCTGTGGTTGTCTTTTTTGTTATTAAAAAAAATCATTTAGCGTAATTTTCTGTTAATTTAGAACACTTTAATGAAATGTGTTCGAACAAAGCTTGATATGAAACATGAGAGCAGCCTTATTTGATTTTGGCACAAAAAGCGTACAACCCTATGTGAAAGCCAACTCACCTGTGATACCGCGCCTCTGTACGTTAGGGTTGCCCTCAATATTGGAATCCAGGAAGCCATTTTCACTGTCGACGCCGTTTCCTAGCAACGGCAGATTTAAGAATCTGCTAGTTAGAGGATTGTAGTTGTCTCCCAGGGTGCCAGATCTAAAGACAGAAGACACGGCATGACGATGTGTTACGTTGTTGTCATACACCATTTTCAATTTGTTTGTTTGAAGCAAACCCTGTCCACCACAACAGTGATCACAGGGTTCGTAACTGACAAACATTAGTCATCACTGTCCGGGTGGGATAATAAGCAGTTTAAAAAATCGAAAGCTTCCATAAATAATATAATGGTTAATATGTTAAGAATTTATTACTATTTGGTACTCTAGATTTGGTGATGCAGTCATAGTTCTTATAAATATCTAAACATGGTTTTCGGATCAGTCTTTCAAAAGAGTTTATCAACGTTTATTTCGGTAAAATACTTCAATCGTGTATCAACTAGATCAGAGCACTCTGTCGAAATTTGTTTGATAGTGAAAAAGGCAATCACAGGAGTGACAGAGAAGAACCAAATGGATCGCACATCACACCTAGCCTTTCCTTCCCTTCATTCCTCCTTTTCGATTTATTGCAGTCGAAGCATGTCACAGCCCGTGTGATATCTAAGATAACACGGCTACAAACGTAAATAGAATTTTTCTAACGAGGAATGGAATCATTAATGACATAAACCACGGAGACATGACATTTGGTGTCAGCTGGCATGGTCAGTTAGCCACCTTTCTGACTTCAATATCGCCATAACGTCCTTCATTTAACACCGTTGCCACAGTTGGTAGGGTCATCACGTCAGGCTGTTTCATTAAAATGGTTTCAGTTTGAATATCTCAGCTGTATCTCTTTCATTAAGCCGGTGTCAGTACGAATATTACACCTATCTTTGGTACATGTGGAGACATGGCAATTGAGCGCTGGTCTTCTGGGCTCATGGTACACAGATAGTCAAAGGAGAAATCAAAAGGCACCACAGTCACCAGAATGGACCACAGTGACCAGAAGGCAACACAGTGACCAGAAGGCGACACAGTGACCAGAATGCACCACAGTGACCAGAATGCACAACCGTGACCAGAATGCACCACCATGACCAGAAGACACCACAGTGACCAGAATGCACCACAGTGACCAGAATGCACCACAGTGACCAGAATACACAGTGACCAGATGCACCACAGTGACCAGAATACACCACAGTGACCAGAATGCACCACAGTGACCAGAATGCACCACAGTGACCAGAATGCACCACAGTGACCAGAATGCACCACAGTGACCAGAATGCACCACAGTGACCAGAATGCAACACACTGACCAGAATGCACCACAGTGACCAGAATGCACCACAGTGACCAGAATGCACCACAGTGACCAGAATGCACCACAGTGACCAGAATGCACCACAGTGACCAGAAGGCACAACAGTGACCAGAATGCAACACAGTGACCAGAATGCACCACAGTGACCAGAACGCACCACCATGACCAGATAGCACCACAGTGACCAGAAGGCAACACACTGACCAGAAAGCAACACAGTGACCAGAAAACACCACAGTGACTAGAAGGCACCACAGTGACCAGAAGGCACCACAGTGACTAGAAGGTACCACAGTGACCAGAAAACACCACAGTGACTAGAAGGCACCACAGTGACCAGAAAACATCACAGTGACTAGAAGGCACCACAGTGACCAGAAAACACCACAGTGACTAGAAGGTACCACAGTGACCAGAAAACACCACAGTGACCAGAAAACATCACAGTGACCAGAAAACACCACAGTGACTATAAGGCACCACAGTGACCAGAAAACACCACAGTGACTAGAAGGTACCACAGTGACCAGAAAGCACCACAGTGACCAGAATGAACCACAGTGACCAGAAGACACTACAGTGACCAGAATGCACCACAGTGACCAGAATGAACCACAGTGACCAGAAGGCACCACAGTGACCAAAATGCACCACAGTGACCAGAAAAAGCACCACGGTGACCAGAAGACACTACAGTGACCAGAATGCACCACAGTGACCAGAATGAACCACAGTGACCAGAAGGCACCACAGTGACCAGAATGCACCATGGTGACCAGAATGCACCACAGTGAGAAGGCAACACAGTGATCAGAAGGCAAGACAGTGACCAGAAGGCACCACAGTGACCAAAAGGCACCACAGTGACCAAAATGCACCACAGTGACCAGAATGCACCACAGTGACCAGAAGGCAACACAGGGACCAGAAAGCACCACAGTGACTAGAATGCACCACAGTGACCAGAAAGCACCACAGTGACTAGAAGGCACCACAGTGACCAGAATGAACCACAATGACCAGAATGCACCACAGTGACCAGAATGCACCACAGTGATCAGAATGCACCACAGTGACCAGAAAGCACCACAGTGACCAGAAGGCAAGACAGTGATCAGAATGCACCACAGTGACCAGAATGCACCACAGTGACCAGAAAACACCACGGTGACCAGAAGACACCACAGTGACCAGAATGCACCACAGTGACCAGAATGCACCACAGTGACCAGAAAGCAACACAGTGACCAGAAGACAACACAGTGTCCAGAAGGCAACACAGTGACCAGAAGGCAACACAGTGACCAGAAGGCACCACAGTGATCAGAAGGCAACACAGTGACCAGAAGCCAATTTGTTCCCGCTGAGATGATTGGTCATTTACAGTCTTGCTGATTTGATTAGATTTGATGTGATTTACTCCCATCTACAACTAAGGTGATATCGGGGTTTTTGGTTGGATTTTTTAAAATTTACCCCGACTGTTCTGTAAACAGCCAAGGGATCTTTAACGCGTTCAGATTGTTGTGGTTTGCACACAGGACCTCCCTTTTTATCGTCCGTCTCCGATGGAACTACGCGTCGATCAACCTACCTGGACCAAAGTGACAGATTTTGCTCGAAAACATTCGAGAACATTTTTCAACTGTTGACGGGGCTCGAACCCACAAAATTTTGGTTTAGAGGCCGACACCTTGCCTCTGGGTTACTGAGCCCCGTGTTTTGTTGAAAGAGACGACAAGTAGATATATTTCCTGTTCAAAATAACGAGTTGAGAATCGCAACTGTGGTGGGGTACGTTGATCATCTAGATGTCAGTCTACATCACGATTCTGCTGACACAAGAAAAGGCTTGAACTCACCATCTGTCTGTTCCTTTGGTCTAATTACAATGTCTACAATCGAAAATGTAGGCATATCTACGAATGAGGTTATGATCTTGCTCTGTGGATTTCCATGATCTTTTTTTTCTAGATTTTACATCTAGAAATCAAAACAGAATTAGGTTAATAAAGAAATGGAAAAAAAATGCCTTTGTTGCGGGGAATCGGCTAGTCTTTCGAATTGAAACTAGCGAATATTTCACTAGTGCCAGACATCCAGATTTCTGGCTCGCGTAGGATAGAAAGATAACAAATCTTCGATTATGTCAAGCCAGTGGAAATCCTGACGATGTACGATTTGGACTTTGGGAACCGTTGCTATCTCAACGAGAGGACTTTGGGTACCGTTGCTATCTCAACGAGAGGACTTTGGGAACCGTTGCTATCTCAACGAGAGGACTTTGGGTACCGTTGCTATCTCAACGAGAGGACTTTGGGAACCGTTGCTATCTTAACGGGAGGACTTTGGGAACCGTTGCTATCTTAACGGGAGGACTTTGGGAACCGTGGCTATCTCAACCAGAGGACTTTGGGAACCGTTGCTATCTCAACCAGAGGACTTTGGGAACCGTTGCTATCTCAACGAGAGGACTTTGGGAACCGTTGCTATCTCAACGAGAGGACTTTGGGAACCGTTGCTATCTCAACGAGAGGACTTTAGGAACCGTTGCTATCTCAACGGTGGGACTTTGGCAACCACTGCTATCTGAACGGGAGGACTTTGGCAACCGTTGCTATCTCAACGGGGGGACTTTGGAACCGTTGGTATCTCAACGGGAGGACTTTGGGAACGGTTGTTTTTCTCAACGGCAGGACTTTGGGAACCGTTGCTATCTCAACGGTGTGATTTTGGGAACTGTTTCTACCTCAACGGGAGGATATTGGGAATCGTTGCTATCTCAACGGAGGATTTTGGGAACCGTTGCTATCTAAACGGTGGGACTTTGGTAACAGTTGCTATCTTAACGGGAGGACTTTGGCAACCGTTGCTATCTGAATGGGAGGACTTTAGGAACCGTTGCTATATGAACGCAAGGACTTTGGGAACCGTTGCTATTTCAACGGGAGGACTTTGGCAGCCACTGCTATCTGAACGGGAGGATTTTGGGAACCGTTGCTATCTCAACGGGAGCACTTTACGAACCGTTGCTATCTGAACGGGAGGACTTTGGGAACGGCTACTTTGGGAACCGTTTCTATCTCAAAGGAAGACTTTAGGAACCGTTGCTATCTCAATGGGAGGATTTTGGGAACCGTTGCTATCTCAACGGTGGGACTTTGTGAACCGTTGCGATCTTAACGGGAGGACTTTAGGAACCGTTGCTATCTAAACGTGAAGACTTTGGGAACCGTTGCTATCTGAACGTGAGGACTTTGGGAACCGTTGCTATCTCAACTGGAGGATTTTGCGAACCGTTGCTATCTCAACTGGAGGATTTTGCGAACCGTTGCTATCTCAACGGGAGGACTTTGGCAACCGTTGCTATTAGAACGGGAGGACTTTGGCAACCGTTGCTATCTCAAACGGTGGGACTTTGGGAACCGTTGCTATTTGAACGGGAGGGCTTTGGCAACCACTGCTATCTGAACGCTGGGACTTTGGGAACCGTTGCTATCCCAACGACGGCAAATCGGACAAACCCGTCTTCCCTCTCAACTTTTTCCGATGTGTCTGTCAAATTTTAATAGTTTCATAGTATTATGTTTGTAATATTGGAAATGATACATTAAGGTGTCTGTCTTCTTCTTCTTTTTAATGGGGGCGTGGGTCGTTCGGTCGCGGAGAGAGCCCTAGGATCGGCCGCAAAATCTCTTACGCATTCAGCTGGCGTCGGGACGAATTGTGGATCCTGCGGCTTAATCCACCTTCGGTAAACGGGTGAGCCTCATTAATTACATTGGTTTTATCAATTACATTGGTTTTATCAATTACATTGGTTTTATCAATTACATTCGTTTTATCAATTACATTGGTTTTATCCTATCAATGCCGAATCTCGCTTAGCTCCCTCTCGATTGTTGGTCATTGAGGTCATTGAGGGTTTGTTTGGAAAGTCAGCCATTGTTGGGCTAGGCTCCCATGAAGATGACTTTGATTTGACAGGCAAGGGGCATGCCACCCAATGGGTGTTTCCCAACTCGTGTCCCTGGGTAAAAAACCACCGTCTCTCCTCAAGCTTCGGTGAGTGTTTATAAAGCGTATTGTTCAGTGTGACGACTCACTTTGTCTTTTATAAAGCATATTGTTCAGTGTCACGACTCGCTTTGTCTTTTATAAAGCATATTGTTCAGTGTCACGACTCACTTTGTCTTTTATAAAGCATATTGTTCAGTGTCACGACTCGCTTTGTCTTTATAAAGCATATTGTTCAGTGTCACGACTCGCTTTGTCTTTTATAAAGCGTATTGTTCAGTGTCACGACTCGCTTTGTCTTTTATAAAGCATATTGTTCAGTGTCACGATTTGCTTTCGTCTATAAAGCGTACTGTTCAGTGTCACGACTCGCTTTACCGTTTATAAAGCATATTGTTCAGTGTCAACTCGTTTTGCCGTTTATAAAGCGTATTGTTCAGTGTCACGACTCGCTTTACCGTTTATAAAGCATATTGTTCAGTGTCACGACTCGCTTTGTCTTTTATAAAGCATATTGTTCAGTGTCACGACTCGCTTTGTCTTTTATAAAGCATATTGTTCAGTTTTTGCTTTCCGTCTATAAAGCGTACTGTTCAGTGTCACGACTCGCTTTACCGTTTATAAAGCATATTGTTCAGTGTCACGATTCGTTTTGCCGTTTATAAAGCGTATTGTTCAGTGTCACGACTCGTTTTGCCGTTTATAAAGCGTATTGTTCAGTGTCACGATTCGTTTTGCCGTTTATAAAGCGTATTGTTCAGTGTCACGATTCGCTTTACCGTTTATAAAGCATATTGTTCAGTGTCACGACTCGCTTTGTCTTTTATAAAGCATATTGTTCAGTGTCACGACTCGCTTTACCGTTTATAAAGCGTATTGTTCAGTGTCACGACTCGTTTTGCCGTTTATAAAGCGTATTGTTCTG
>JAXRKP010000323.1:50000-72500 GCA_037039925.1 Doris montereyensis | reverse complement strand
ACAACTTGATGCAAATAGACTTACTGACTTGAATTGAATGTGTGAATACAACTTGAATGTAAATAGACTTACTGACATGAATGAATGTGTGAATAGAACCTGAATGTAAATAGACTTAATGACATGAAGTAAATGTGGGAATACAACTTGATGCAAATAGACTTACTGACATGAATTAAATGTGGGAATACAACTTGAATGGAAACAGACTTACTGACATGAATTAAATGTGGGAATACAACTTGAATGTAAATAGACTTACTGACATGAATTGAATGTGTGAATACAACTTGAATGTAAATAGACTTACTGACATGAATTGAATGTGTGAATACAACTTGAATGTAAATAGACTTACTGACATGAATTAAATGTGTGAATAGAACCTGAATGTAAATAGACTTAGGCTACTGACATGAATTAAATGTGTGAATACAACTTAAATGTAAATAGACTTACTGACATGAATTAAATGTGTGAATAGAACCTGAATGTAAATAGACTTACTGACATGAATTAAATGTGTGAATAGAACCTGAATGTAAATAGACTTACTGACATGAATTAAATGTGTGAATAGAACCTGAATGTAAATAGACTTACTGACATGAATTAAATGTGTGAATAGAACCTGAATGTAAATAGACAACTTTAAATGTGTGAAAGAACCTGAATGTAAATAGACTTACTGACATGCATTAAATGTGTGAATAGAACCTGAATGTAAATAGACTTACTGACATGAATTAAATGTGTGAATAGAACCTGAATGTAAATAGACTTACTGACATGAATTAAATGTGTGAATAGAACCTGAATGTAAATAGACTTACTGACATGAATTAAATAATAGAACCTGAATGTAAATAGACTTACTGACATGAGATAAATGTGTGAATAGAACCTGAATGTAAATAGACGTACAGACATGAATTGAATGTGTGAATACAACTTGAATGGAAACAGACTTACTGACCTGAATTGAATGTGTGAATACAACTTGAATGTAAATAGACTTACTGACATGAATTAAATGTGTGAATACAACTTGAATGTAAATAGACGTACAGACATGAATTGAATGTGTAAATACAACTTGAATGGAAACATACTTACTGACTTGAATTGAATGTGTGAATACAACTTGAATGTAAATAGACTTACTGACATGAATTGAATGTGTGAATACAACTTGAATGTAAATAGACGTACAGACATGAATTGAATGTGTGAATACAACTTGAATGTAAATAGACGTACAGACATGAATTGAATGTGTGAATATGACTTGAATGGAAACAGACTTACTGACATGAATTGAATGTGTGAATACAACTTGAATGGAAATAGAGTGCCTGACGTGAATTGAATACGATGTGAACACAACTTGAATGACAATAATAGACCCATTAAAATGAATAGGAGTAGATCTACTTTGAAAAAAGTTGGAAATTCGGATAGTATCTTTAGACGTATTTGTGTGTGTGTGTGTGTGTGTGTTTTGTGTGTGTGTGTGTGTGTGTCTGTGTGTGTGTGTGTGTGTGTGTGTGGCAACGCTGGCGGTTTACTTTCTAAAATAGACCATAAAAATCATCAAAGAAATATATATCACAACTCTAGACTAATTTGTACCTCTCGATATCCATATAGCAGTCTAAACAGATCTAGATCTAGATCTAAAATCTACCTACAATTCTAGAGCTAGATCTAGAATCAAGAATATCTAGATATATCTAGATCTATAATTTATGATGCTTAATTATGCCGCTTTTCGGTATATTGATTATTGATCTTTTCGTTGTTCTTCATCGACGGTTCTAGGGAGAGTTTTGAATGCGTCTCAATCGTGTTGTGATTGTACCGTTTTGCTTTAGTTATCGTCGTATACCGTGACGGATTTGATTTTCGGGGGGGGGGGGTTGTCCATGGTAGATTCATGTTAAGATGGTTCTTTGGAATGTGATTGCTTATTGGTTTTATGATAAGCGTTTTAACGAAATTCACACTCCTGTGGACACCGTTTTCTTGGACGTGTGTTTCGAATGTTTCAAAATTTTCTTTCATGTCCTTTGTTATACCTTCAATGTTTCCCTTTGAGTATTATAAGCTTAATATTGGAGATTTTTATTGAGAGTTTGGTTTTATATCATTTCTGATAAGTCAATGTTTAGGTTACTCAATCCAGGTAAGATTTTTGTCGCTATTATAAGATCGGATTTTGTAGTGAGAATGATATCAAGTGTGTTGCATCCTCTTGTTAGCTCCATAACGTTTTGAGCAAGATTAAACTCTTTTATGATTTCGAAATATTTGTTGGTGAGGAAATTTTTATACTTTGAGATTCCCAGTCGATGTTTGGGAGGTTGAAATCAACGCATAGTACAATATTTGAGTTTCCCAGTCAATGTCTGGGAGGTTGAAATCAACGCCTAGTACAATATTTGAGTTTCCCAGTCAATGTCTGGGAGGTTGAAATCAACGCTTAGTACAATATTTGAGTTTCCCAGTCGATGTCTGGGAGATTAAAATCAATGCCTAGTACAATGTTTAGCACCCGTGGTGATCTGCCGTGAGCTTTGTCAATGATTGATGAAGTTGTTCCATGTTTCTTATGTCACTAAATGGTTGCCTATAGAATTAGCCGACGAGTACGCCACCTTTATTCAGGGATACTGTGGTCCACAATATTTAGAAGTTTGCATCTGCATCCATTTCCCCAGATACTATAAGAGGATATCATCGTTATGTACAGCAATTAGTACGCCTCCCCCCTTCGCTAAAACAGCGGTCTAGATAGTTGTCGTTGAGTATTGATTTACTGCTTGTTCTTTTCTCTAGGTGAGTTGCTGCTGCCAGAGTTATGTCAGGTTTGTGAGTGTCTACTGATTGTTCTAATTGAAATTTCTTGGCGATGGGGAGAGTATGGGAGTGGGATGGGGGGTGGGGTGGGGTGGGGGGAGAGAGAGTTTGTGGTGGGTTCAAATTGGTGGTTGACGACAGCATATTATTGTTATGATTTTTTTGCTTTTTTTTTCTCTTTTCATCTCGTTTTGGCCGTCGTTGACCACCAAAGTGAATCGTGTCAATATTGTTACTAGTGTCGGTCTGTGCTGTTGTGACACACCGGGGTTAAAATTCCAATTGTTATTGTCAATGGGTGTTGGGCATTTGAATGGTAACAAATCGTAGGATTGAAAGGATAGATCCACTTTTCTAAGGAATCTGATGTTGAGAATGATAAATTTCCTTCAAGAACACATTCCCATAAAATTCAAAAGAGTAGGAATATCGTAGTGTAAGAATCTTTTGTAAAAACTGGTAAAAATCACAAAATATCTCACGTTTTGAAGAGACACAATAAGGCGTACTGCCTGTTAGATAACCGCACACTTTATTCTCGATCTCAAGATGTAAGTCTAAAGCCTATACTCAAGATGTAAGTCTAAAGCCTATACTCCAGACGTAAGTCTAAAGCCTATACTCCAGATGTAAGTCTAAAGCCTATACTCCAGATGTAAGTCTAAAGCCTATACTCCAGATGTAAGTCTAAAGTCTGTACTCGAGATGTAAATCTTAAGTCTGTACACGAGATGTAAGTCTTAAGTCTATACTCGAGATCTAAAGTCTATACTCGAGATGTAAGTCTAAAGTCTATACTCGAGATGTCAGTCTAAAGCCTATTCTCGAGATGTAAGTCTAAAGTATATACTCGAGATTTAAGTCTAAAGTCTATACTCGAGATGTAAGTCTAAAGTCTATGCTCGAGATGTCAGTCTAAAGTCTATACTCGAGATGTCAGTCTAAAGCCTATTCTCGAGATGTCAGTCTAAAGCCTATTCTCGATATGGAAATCTAAAGGTTATACTCGAGATGTAAGCCTAAAGTCTGTACTAGAGATGTGTCTTAAGTCTATACTTGAGACGTGATATCCAATTCTTTGATGATTATTAGGCCAAGGAAGCTGGTCAAGAAAATGGGATCACAAAAATATCTTGATTTAAAAGTACACTGTAACTGTTGCTCCGCAATGCAACAACCCCCCCCCCCCTCCCCCAACAGACACACACACAGACACACATCTGATTCTAGAAATACAAGTTCAGTTTTGTTCAACTTTGTCGAACTACTACAAATGTCCTACACATATTGAATGGACTTACTGGAGCGAATCGAATGTGCGAACACACCATAAAGGGACATATAATTACTGACATGTATTGCATCTACGAACAATAGGTGGATGGAGACGAACTTACTGACATGAATTAAATGTGCAAATACACCTTGAATGGAAATTGACTTACTGACATGAATTAAATGAGCAAACACACCTTGAATGGAAATTGACTTACTGACATGAATTAAATGTGCAAATACACCTTGAATGGAAATTGACTTACTGACATGAATTAAATGTGCAAATACACCTTGAATGGAAATTGACTTAAATGAATTAAATGTGCAAATACCTTGAATGGAAATTGACTTACTGACATGAATTAAATGTGCAAATACACCTTGAATGGAAATTGACTTACTGACATGAATTAAATGTGCAAATACACTTTGAATGGAAATTGACTTACTGACATGAATTAAATGTGCAAATACACCTTGAATGGAAATTGACTTACTGACACGAATTAAATGTGCAAATACATATTGAATGGAATTTGACTTACGGATATGAATTAAATGTGCAAATACACATTGAATGGAAATTGACTTACTGACATGAATTAAATGTGCAAATACACATTGAATGGAAATTGACTTACTGATATGAATTAAATGTATGAACACAACTTAAATGGAAATGGAGTTACTGACATCAATTGAATGTGCGAACAGAACTTAAATGGAAATTGATTTTCTGACATAAATTAAGTGTGCGGACACAACCTGAATGGAAATAGGCTTACGAACATGAATTAAATATGTGAACACAGCTTAAATGGAAATGGAGTTACTGAATGGAAATAGGCTTACGAACATGAATTGAATATGTGAACACAGCTTAAATGGAAATGGAGTTACTGAATGGAAATAGGCTTACGAACATGAATTGAATATGTGAACACAGCTTAAATGGAAATGGAGTTACTGAATGGAAATAGGCTTAAACACAATCTGAATGGAAATGAATTGAATAAATGTGAACACAGCTTAAATGGAAATGGACTTACTGAATGGAAATAGGCTTACGAACATGAATTGAATATGTGAAACACAGCTTAAATGGAAATTGACTTACTGAGATGAATTAAATGTAAACACAACCTAAATGAACACAATCTTAATGGAAATAGACTTACTGACATAAATTAAATGTGTGAACACAGCTTAAATGGAAATAGACTTACGACATGAATTAATTGTGCAAAACAACCTGAATGGGAATAGAACTACATCGGAAATACAACCTAATGGGAATAGACTCAAAATTGTGCAAACACAACCTGAATGGGAATAGACTCACTGACATCAATTAAGTGTGTGAACACAACCTGAATGGGAATAGACACACAATAGACTCACTGACATGTTAAGTGCAAATACAACCTGAATGGGAATGACTCATAAATTAAGTTTGCAAATACAACCTGAATGGGAATAGACACACAATAGGACTCACTGACATGAATTAAGTGTGCAAATACAATCTGAATGGGAATAGACACACAATAGACTCACTGACATGAATTAAGTGTGCAAACACAATCTGAATGGGAATAGACTCACTGACATGAATTAAGTGTGCAAACACAACCTGAATGGGAATAGACTTACTGACATGAATTAAGTGTGCAAACACAACCTGAATGGGAATAGACTCACTGACATGAATTAAGTTTAAACACAACCTGAATGGGAATAGACTCACTGACATAAATTAAGTGTGAAACACAACCTGAATGGGAATAGACTCACTGACATAAATTTGAATGGAAATAAATTAAACAATACAAACACAACCTGAATGGGAATAGACTACTGTTGCACATGAATTCAATAGACCAACATAAATTTGAATCCTGAATGGGAATAGACTTACTGACATGAATTAAGTGTGCAAATCAACCAATGTATAGACTCACTTTAAATTAATCTATAATGATTTGACTGAATTATGAATTAAATCGACCATCTCAATTTGAATGGGAATAGACTTACTGACATGAATTAAGATGCGAATACAACCTGAATGGGAATAGACTTACTGACATGAATTAAATGAATGGGAATACAACAATAGACTCACTGACATGAATTAAGTGTGCAAACACAACCTGAATGGGAATAGACTTACTGACATGAATTAAATTGGCAACTCAATTTGAATGGGAATAGACTTACTGAAATGAATTAAATTGGCAAACTCAATTTGAATGGGAATAGACTTACTGAATTATGTGCAAATAAACCTTGGGAATAGACTTACTGACATGAATTAACAAACACAACCTGAATGGGAATAGACTTACCGACATGAATTAAAAACACAACCTGAATGGGAATAGACAACTCAATTTGAATGAATGGAATAGACTTACTGACATGAATTAAATTGGCAACTCAACTTGAATGGGAATAGACTTACCGACATGAATTAAATTAAATTGGCAACTCAACTTGAATGGGAATAGAACTTAAATGGAAATATAGTTGCTGACATGAATTGAATCGGCCAACTCAATTTGAATTGAAATAGACTTACTGACTGAATTCAATCCGCCAATTTAAAATGGGAATAGACTTACTGACATGAATTAAATCGACCATCTCAATTTGCAACTCAACTTGAATGGGAATAGACTTACTGAAATGAATTAAATTGGCAACTCAATTTGAATGGGAATAGACTTACTGACATGAATTAAATTGGCAACTCAACCTGAATGGGAATAGACTTACTGAAATGAATTAAATTGGCAACTCAACTTGAATGGGAATAGACTTACTGACATGAATTAAATTGGCAACTCAATTTGAATGGGAATAGACTTACTGACATGAATTAAATTGGCAACTCAACTTGAATGGGAATAGACTTACTGACATGAATTAAATTGGCAACTCAACTTGAATGGGAATAGACTTACTGACATGAATTAAATTGGCAACTCAACTTGAATGGGAATAGACTTACTGACATGAATTAAGTGTGCGAACAAAGCCTCAATGGAAAAAGACTGCCTGAAATGAATTAAATCGGCCAACTGAAGTTTAATGGAAATAAACTTATTGAAATGAATTAAATCGGCTAACACAACCTGAATGGGAATAAACTCACTGAAATGAATCAAATGCGCGAATGTAGCTTTGATGGAAATTGACTTACAGAAATGAATTAAATAGACCAACAGAACCTGAATGGGAATAGACTTACTGAAATGAATTGAATAAACCAACACAACTGGAATTGAAATTGCCTTACTGAAATCTCTTGAATTTGTGTACACAACTTGAAAGGAAGTAGACTTATTAAAATTGATTAAATGGACGAGCACAACATGGATGGAAAGAGATTTACCTAAATGAATTAAATGGGGAAAACAATTGAATGAAAAATAGACGCAGTGAAATAAATTGAATTTGCAAACGCAACTTGAATGGACATACACTAAGTTAAATTAAATGAGCTATCAGAACCTGAATGAAAAATAGACTTAATGATATAAATTAAATTTGCAAACACAACTTCTATGCAAATAAACTTAGTGAAATGAAGTTAATGGGCCATCAAAACGTGAATAGAAATAGATCTAAACTTACTGAAATAAATTAGATTTACGAACACAATTTAAATGGAAATAGACTTTCTGACAAGCATTAAATGGGCAAAGACAAGTTTTTTTTTTCTTCTGAAATCAATAAAAAGGTGCCAACACAACTTCAAAGGAAACAGACTTACTGAAATGAAATTTAGCATGCTTAGACCATTTCTTTTCCACACCTGTTTCATAACTTGGGTCTAGATTTAAATCTGGAAGTTGATATGACCAATCGGAGTTACTTGACCTTGGCTCTGTGGAAAAAAAAACCCACAAATGAAATAAAGCAAAACACATTTGTCGTTTCAATAGACAATTAAAAACAACAACTTTACAAGCTATTTGCATTGAGGTCTTGTCACATATCCCGAACTCAGGAGAGTTTCCGTAACATGCCCAAGCTGCAAATAGCCTGTGAAGTTAGAAAAAAGACGAATTACGCCCCTAGCGTTAAATGAGTAAAGGAGTACTAGTAAATCAAACGAAAGATTGGATTTCATTTCAAATTACCTTATTGAACACAAAAACAAAGCTATAGGTATGTAAATAAACTAAAAGATCATACACATGCATACGCCAAAAGTAAAGTTATCTTGTTTTTGATTTTAACGTGGATGCATTTAAATTTCAATGGTTAAACGTAATGATTCAAGTACAGCCGTGAAATGTTTCACCAGAGTCTATTATACTTGTTGTCTGACTTTCACGGTTCATTTCTACAGAAGGAGATGATTGAACTTGTGTTTCGGAAATATGAAGTTGTATAAGATCTATACTATTAGATATATCTAGAACTTTATCATATTCCTCTATTTAGATGTACATGTACGCGTAGCTTTTCTAGGTCTAAATCTAGATTGCCAGAAGAGTCTAAGCGTCATAGATAGTAGAAAAACATGGAAACCACATCTAAATCTAGATATTTAGATTTAGATCAATCTAGACCTATGTTTACTTCCTCCATTTTGGGAAAATGGGTTGGCACACCGGTTAGTAGCCCTGACGTCACAGAAGTTCATAACATACCTGATCTTAAAATAGCTCAAGGGTGAAAGTAGTCCACATTAATACTATTATTCTATTGTCTGAAAGGGGAATCGGGTGAAGTCTTGCTATACGAAAATAAACCTCTTGGCAACGCGTATTTAAGTACAAACAGTGACGCATTAATACGTATTAAACTGATGAAGTATGGAAACAATGTTTTAATATTTTTGTTTCGACAAGACGCCAATGTGTCGGTAACGGGGTCTCGCAGCAGCGAGAGTGCTAGAATACGGTCAAATTGATGCTAACGCGTCATAAAAGGCGGCTTAATGGTGCAGAAGATCCTCTAGGTCAGAGATTGAACACAATTGTTAACACACCTATCATGTAAAGCATATTTGTTAAAGAAACACAAACAAGAAAAACAATATCAAATTTTTCCAGATTGGGTCATGGAACGTACACACTTTGTATGAAGTCTATTTGGATTGGGTCACGGAACGTACACACCTTGTATGAAGTCTGTTTGGATTGGGTCATGGAACGTACACACCTTGTATGAAGTCTATTTGGATTGGGTCATGGAACGTACACACCTTGTATGAAGTCTATTTGGATTGGGTCATGGAACGTACACACCTTGTATGAAGTCTATTTGGATTGGGTCATGGAACGTACACACCTGGTATGAAGTCTGTTTGGATTGGGTCACGGAACGTACACACCTTGTATGAAGTCTGTTTGGATTGGGTCATGGAACGTACACACCTTGTATGAAGTCTATTTGGATTGGGTCATGGAACGTACACACCTTGTATGAAGTCTATTTGAAGTCTATGAAGTCTGGATTGGGTCATGTATGAAGTCTATTTGGATTGGGTCATGGAACACACCCTTGTATGAAGTCTATTTGGATTGGGTCATGGAACGTACACACCTTGTATGAAGTCTATTTGGATTGGGTCATGGAACGTACACACCTTTTAAAATTTCCACCGATTGAGGTCACAACCTTGTATGAAGTCTATTTGGATTGGGTCATGGAACGTACACACCTGGTATGAAGTCTGTTTGGATTGGGTCATGGAACGTAATACACCTTGTATGAAGTTTCTTCCTATTGAGTCATGGAACGTACACGCCTTTTATGAAATTTCCACCGATTGAGTCATGGAACGTACACACCTTGTATGAAATTTCTTCCGATTGAGTCATGGAACGTACACACCTTGTATGAAATTTCCACCGATTGAGTCATGGAACGTACACACCTTGTATGGAGTTTCTTCCAAGATTGGGTCATGGAACGTACACCTTGTATGAAGTTTCTTCCGATTGGGTCATGGAACGTACACACCTTGTATCAAGTTTCTTCCTATTGAGTCATGGAACGTACACACCTTGTATCAAGTTTCTTCCTATTGAGTCATGGAATGTACACACCTTGTATGAAGTTTCTCAAGATTGGGTCATGGAACGTACACACCTTGTATGAAGTTTCTTCATGGAACGTACACACCTTTGTATGAAGTTTCTTCCGATTGGGTCATGGAATGTACACACCTTGTATGAAGTTTCTTCCTATTGAGTCATGGAACGTAACACTTTGTATGAAGTTTCTCAGGATTGGGTCATGGAACGTACACACCTTGTATGAAGTTTCTTCAAGATTGAGTCATGGAACGTACACACCTTGTATGAAGTTTCTTCCTATTGGGTCATGGAACGTACACCTTGTATGAAGTTTCTTTGAGTCATGGAACGTTTGAGTTTCTTCCGATTGGTCATGGAACGTACACACCTTGTATGAATTGAGTCATGGAACGTACACACCTTGTATGAAGTTTCTTCCTGATTGAGTCATGGAACGTACACACCTTGTACGAACTTCCTATTGAGTCATGGAACGTACACACCTTGTATGAAGTTTCTCCTATTGAGTCATGGAACGTACACCTTGTATGAAGTTTCTTCCGATTGGGTCATGGAACGTACACACTTGTATGAAGTTTCTTCCTATTGAGTCATGGAACGTACACACCTTGTATGAAGTTTCTTCCTATTGAGTCATGGAACGTACACACCTTGTATGAAGTTTCTTCCTATTGAGTCATGGAACGTACACACTTTGTATGAAGTTTCTTCCCTATTGAGTCATGGAACCTTGTATGAAGTTTCTTCCTATTGAGTCATGGAACGTAAACACCTGGAAGTTTCTTCCTATTGTCACACACACTTGTACGAAGTTTCTTCCTATTGAGTCATGGAACGTACACACCTTGTATGAAGTTTCTTCCTATTGAGTCAGTCATGGAACTTCCTATTGAGTCATGGAACGTACACACCTTGTATGAAGTTTCTTCCTAGATTGGGTCATGGAACGTACACACCTTGTATGAAGTTTCTTCCTATTGAGTCATGGAACGTACACACCTTGTATGAAGTTTCTTCCGATTGAGTCATGGAACGTACACCTTGTATGAAGTTTCTTCCTATTGAGTCATGGAACGTACACACCTTGTATGAAGTTTCTTCCTATTGAGTCATGGAACGTACACACCTTGTATGAAGTTTCTTCCTATTGAGTCATGGAACGTACACACCTTGTATGAAGTTTCTTCCTATTGAGTCATGGAATGTACACACCTTGTATGAAGTTTCTTCCTGTTGAGTCATGGAACGTACACACCTTGTATGAAGTTTCTTCCTATTGAGTCATGGAACGTACACACCTTGTATGAAGTTTCTTCCTATTGAGTCATGGAACGTACACACCTTGTATGAAGTTTCTTCCGATTGGGTCATGGAACGTACACACCTTGTATGAAGCTTCCTATCGAGTCATGGAACGTACACACCTTGTATGAAGTTTCTTCCTATTGAGTCATGGAACGTACACACCTTGTCTTCCGATTGAGTCATGGAACGTACACACCTTGTATGAAGTTTCTTCCTATTGAGTCATGGAACGTACACACCTTGTATGAAGTTTCTTCCTGATTGAGTCATGGAACGTACACACCTTGTATGAAGTTTCTTCCTATCGAGTCATGGAACGTACACCTTGTATGAAGTTTCTTCCTATGAGTCATGGAACGTACACACCTTGTATGAAGTTTCTTCCTATTGAGTCATGGAACGTACACCTTGTATGAAGTTTCTTCCTATTGAGTCATGGAACGTACACACTTGTATGAAGTTTCTTCCTATTGAGTCATGGAACGTACACACCTTGTACGAAGTTTCTTCCTATTGAGTCATGGAACGTACACCCATTGTATGAAGTTTCTTCCTATTGAGAGTCATGGAACGTACACACCTTGTATGAAGTTTCTTCCTATTGAGTCATGGAATGTACACACCTTGACTATGAAGTTTCTTCCTATTGAGTCATGGAACGTACACATCTTGTACGAAGTTTCTTCATTGAGTCATGAAACGTACACACTTGTACGTGAAACGTCCCATGGAACGATATCGTTCATGTAGGACTCAATTTCTTCAATTGAGTCATGGAACCGTTCACAGCTTTAAGTCAAGAAAACAGACAGCCAATGTAGACGTGTGTTTCTCAAGACTCAAGAGCTGTTGTAACGTTTCTTTCTAACGGAACCATTGTAGACGTTGTACACTCAAGAAGAAGACCTGTAGACGTTTTGAGCCCTCATTGACTCAAAAAACAGCCAATGTAGACGTGTAAACTCATTGATCCTTCAAATTACTCAGAAAAGACAGCCAATGTAGACGTGTGTCAACTCATTGACTCAAGAAGATACATAATGTAGACGTTGGATAAAACTCATTGACTCAAGAAAAGACAGCCAATGTGGACAGGCTGTAATTCATTGACTCAAGAATAAGACAGTGTAGACGTTGATCAAATTGACTACCTGAAATGTATGTAGAACAACTCATTTCCAAGTTGAATTCCTGGACGTTATCGTCCATTATGTTGACTTTGAGAAGACAGTTTTGTTGTATGTGCTGACTCATTGAATCATATGGAAACAGCCAACGTAGATCATGGCGCAGGACTCACTAGCCTCGAAGCCAGCTGACGTAAGCATTGACTCAAGAAGAAGACAGCCAATCTAGACGTGTTCTCTCGGAGACTCAAAAGACTAATGTCGTGTGTGTGTATGACTCATTACTCAAAAGAAGACAAAAATGTAGACGTGTCAATGTAGACTCATTGACTCAAGAAGAAGACAGCCAATGTAGACGTGTGTGTACGACTAATTGACTCAAGAAGAAGACAGCCAATGTAGACGTGTGTGTGTAGCCAATGTAGACGTGTGTGTGTACGACTGACTAAGAAGAAGACGACTGTGTGTGTATGAATTGACTCAAGAAGAAGACAGCCAATGTAGACGTGTGTGTGTATGACTCATTGACTCAAGAAGAAGACAGCCAATGTAGACGTGTGTGTGTAACTCGTGGACTCAAGAAGAAGACAGCCAATGTAGACGTGTGTGTACAACTCATTGACTCAAGAAGAAGACAGCCAATGTAGACGTGTGTGTACGACTCATTGACTCAAGAAGAAGACAGCCAATGTAGACGTGTGTGTGTATGACTCATTGACTCAAGAAGAAGACAGCCAATGTAGACGTGTGTGTGTATGACTCATTGACTCAAGAAGAAGACAGCCAATGTAGACGTGTGTGTATGACTCATTGAGTCAAGAAGAAGACAGTCAATGTAGACGTGTGTGTATGACTCATTGACTCAAGAAGAAGACAGCTAATGTAGACGTGTGTGTGTATGACTCATTGACTCAAGAAGAAGACAGCCAATGTAGACGTGTGTGTGTATGACTCATTGACTCAAGAAGAAGACAGCAATGTAGACGTGTGTGTGTACGACTCATTGACTCAAGAAGAAGACAGCCAATGTAGACGTGTGTGTGTATGACTCATTGACTCAAGAAGAAGACAGCCAATGTAGACGTGTGTGTGTGTACTCATTGACTCAAGAAGAAGACAGCCAATGTAGACGTGTGTGTGTATGACTCATTGACTCAAGAAGAAGACAGCCAATGTAGACGTGTGTGTGACCTATTGACTCAAGAAGAAGACACTCATTGACTCAAAGAAGAAGACAGCCAATGTAGACGTGTGTGTCATGGTACAACTCATTGACTCAAGAAGAAGACAGCCAATGTAGACGTGTGTGTGTACGACTCATTGACTCAAGAAGAAGACAGCCAATGTAGACGTGTGTGTATGACTCATTGACTCAAGAAGAAGACAGCCAATGTAGACGTGTGTGTGTATGACTCATTGACTCAAGAAGAAGACAGCCAATGTAGACGTGTGTGTGTACGACTCATTGACTCAAGAAGAAGACAGCCAATGTAGACGTGTGTGTGTACCTCATTGACTCAAGAAGAAGACAGCCAATGTAGACGTGTGTGTGTATGACTCATTGAGTCAAGAAGAAGACAGCCAATGTAGACGTGTGTGTACGACTCATTGACTCAAGAAGAAGACAGCCAATGTAGACGTGTGTGTGTACGACTCATTGACTCAAGAAGAAGACAGCCAATGTGGACGTGTGTGTGTATGACTCATTGACTCAAGAAGAAGACAGCCAATGTAGACGTGTGTGTATGACTCATTGACTCAAGAAGAAGACAGCCAATGTAGACGTGTGTGTTTATGACTCATTGACTCAAGAAGAAGACAGCCAATGTAGACGTGTGTGTAGGACTCATTGACTCAAGAAGAAGACAGCTAATGTAGACGTGTGTGTAAGACTCATTGACTCAAGAAGAAGACAGCCAATGTAGACGTGTGTGTGTATGACTCATTGACTCAAGAAGAAGACAGCCAATGTAGACGTGTGTGTGTGTGACTCATTGACTCAAGAAGAAGACAGCCAATGTAGACGTGTGTGTGTATGACTCATGGACTCAAGAAGAAGACAGCCAATGTGGACGTGTGTGTGTATGACTCATTGACTCAAGAAGAAGACAGCCAATGTGGACGTGTGTGTGTATGACTCATTGACTCAAGAAGAAGACAGCCAATGTAGACGTGTGTGTACGACTCATTGACTCAAGAAGAAGACAGCCAATGTAGACGTGTGTGTGTATGACTCATTGACTCAAGAAGACAGCTAATGTGGACGTGTGTGTACGACTCATTGACTCAAGAAGAAGACAGCCAATGTAGACGTGTGTGTACGACTCATTGACTCAAGAAGAAGACAGCTAATGTAGATGTGTGTGTGTACGACTCATTGACTCAAGAAGAAGACAGCCAATGTGGACGTGTGTGTGTATGACTCATTGACTCAAGAAGAAGACAGCCAATGTGGACGTGTGTGTGTGACTCATTGACTCAAGAAGAAGACAGCCAATGTGGACGTGTGTGTGTACGACTCATTGACTCAAGAAGAAGACAGCCAATGTGGACGTGTGTGTAGGACTCATTGACTCAAGAAGAAGACAGCCAATGTCAGACGTGTGTGTGTATGACTCATTGACTCAAGAAGAAGACAGCCAATGTGGACGTGTGTGTACGACTCATTGACTCAAGAAGAAGACAGCTAATGTAGACGTGTGTGTACGACTCATTGACTCAAGAAGAAGACAGCTAATGTAGATGTGTGTGTACGACTCATTGACTCAAGAAGAAGACAGCTAATGTGGACGTGTGTGTGTGTACGACTCATTGACTCAAGAAGAAGACAGCCAATGTGGACGTGTGTGTGTAGGACTCATTGACTCAAGAAGAAGACAGCCAATGTAGACGTGTGTGTGTAGGACTCATTGACTCAAGAAGAAGACAGCCAATGTAGACGTGTGTGTGTAGGACTCATTGACTCAAGAAGAAGACAGCCAATGTAGACGTGTGTGTGTACGACTCATTGACTCAAGAAGAAGACAGCCAATGTAGACGTGTGTGTGTGTAGACTCATTGACTCAAGAAGAAGACAGCCAATGTAGACGTGTGTGTGTATGACTCATTGACTCAAGAAGAAGACAGCCAATGTGACAGCCAATGACTCAAGAAGAAGACAGCTGTGTAGACGTGTGTACGACTCATTGACTCAAGAAGAAGACAGCCAATGTAGACGTGTGTGGCTACGACTCATTGACTCAAGAAGAAGACAGCCAATGTAGACGTGTGTGTACTCATTGACTCAAGAAGAAGACAGCCAATGTAGACGTGTGTGTGTAGGACTCATTGACTCAAGAAGAAGACAGCCAATGTGGACGTGTGTGTGTGTAGGACTCATTGAGTCAAGAAGAAGACAGTCAATGTGGACGTGTGTGTGTAAGACTCATTGACTCAAGAAGAAGACAGCCAATGTGGATGTGTTGGTGTACGACTCATTGACTCAAGAAGAAGACAGCCAATGTGGACGTGTGTGTGTATGACTCATTGACTCAAGAAGAAGACAGCCAATGTGGACGTGTGTGTGTACGACTCATTGACTCAAAAAGAAGACAGCCAATGTAGACGTGTGTGTGTAGGACTCATTGACTCAAGAAGAAGACAGCCAATGTAGACGTGTGTGTGTATGACTCATTGACTCAAGAAGAAGACAGCCAATGTAGACGTGTGTGTGTACGACTCATTGACTCAAGAAGAAGACAGTCAATGTGGACGTGTGTGTACGACTCATTGACTCAAAAAGAAGACAGCCAATGTAGACGTGTGTGTGTACGACTCATTGACTCAAGAAGAAGACAGCCAATGTGGACGTGTGTGTGTGTACGACTCATTGACTCAAGAAGAAGACAGCCAATGTAGACATGTGTGGCTACGACTCATTGACTCAAGAAAAAGACAGTCAATGTGGACGTGTGTGTGTACGACTCATTGACTCAAGAAGAAGACAGCCAATGTAGACATGTGGTGTGCGACTCATTGACTCAAGAAGAATCAGCCAATGTGGACGTGTGTGTACGACTCATTGACTCAAGAAGAAGACAGCCAATGTGGACGTGTGTGTGTACGACTCATTGACTCAAGAAGAAGACAGCTAATGTAGACGTGTTGTGTGTACGACTCATTGACTCAAACGAAGAAGACAGCCAATGTAGACGTGTGTGTGTGTACGACTCATTGACTCAAGAAGAAGACAGCCAATGTAGACGTGTGTGTGTGTACGACTCATTGACTCAAGAAGAAGACAGCCAATGTAGACGTGTGTGTGTGTACGACTCATTGACTCAAGAAGAAGACAGCCAATGTAGACGTGTGTGTGTACGACTCATTGACTCAAGAAGAAGACAGCCAATGTAGACGTGTGTGTGTACGACTCATTGACTCAAGAAGAAGACAGCCAATGTAGACGTGTGTGTATGACTCATTGACTCAAGAAGAAGACAGCCAATGTAGACGTGTGTGTGTACGACTCATTGACTCAAGAAGAAGACAGCCAATGTGGACGTGTGTGTGTACGACTCATTGACTCAAGAAGAAGACAGCCAATGTGGACGTGTGTGTTTACGACTCATTGACTCAAGAAGAAGACAGCCAATGTGGACGTGTGTGTGTACGACTCATTGACTCAAGAAGAAGACAGCCAATGTGGAAGTGTTGGTGTACGACTCATTGACTCAAGAAGAAGACAGCCAATGTGGACGTGTGTGTACGACTCATTGACTCAAGAAGAAGACAGCCAATGTGGAAGTGTTGGTGTACGATTCATTGACTCAAGAAGAAGACAGCCAATGTAGACGTGTGTGTGTACGACTCATTGACTCAAGAAGAAGACAGCCAATGTGAGACGTGTGTGTGTACGACTCATTGACTCAAGAAGAAGACAGCCAATTGTAGACGTGTGTGTGTATGACTCATTGACTCAAGAAGAAGACAGCTAATGTAGACGTGTGTACGACTCATTGACTCAAGAAGAAGACAGCCAATGTAGACGTGTATGTGTACGACTCATTGACTCAAGAAGAAGACAGCCAATGTAGACGTGTGTATGACTCATTGACTCAAGAAGAAGACAGCCAATGTAGACGTGTGTGTACGACTCATTGACTCAAGAAGAAGACAGCCAATGTAGACGTGTGTGTGTACGACTCATTGACTCAAGAAGAAGACAGCCAATGTAGACGTGTGTGTACGACTCATTGACTCAAGAAGAAGACAGCCAATGTAGACGTGTGTGTACGACTCATTGACTCAAGAAGAAGACAGCCAATGTGGACGTGTGTGTATGACTCATTGACTCAAGAAGAACACAGCTAATGTAGACGTGTGTGTACGACTCATTGACTCAAGAAGAACACAGCTAATGTAGACGTGTGTGTGACTCATTGACTCAAGAAGAAGAAGACAGCCAATGTGGACTTGTGTGGCTACCACTCATTGACTCCGAATTCTTGTGAAAATCTAAGACCAGTGGATCGGATGATGAATAACGAATCATGGAAAAGTGTGACCGCGTACGCCCACTACAGGCTTTGATTGATTGGTTGAGTTGTTAAACGGTGTGATGACAGTTGTGTTAAGTGTGCGGACATAACGTGTTTGAGGCTAACACTTTGCACATGGGCCATTGGCTCCCTTGATAATCATTTATAATTAATGTTCAATATCAATACGAAAAGATGGAGAGAGAGAGAGAGAGAGAGAGAGTGAGCTCATGGCAACCTTTAGATAACACCATGAATTATGCATCATTCTAAATGCTTGTTTGAAGTGAAACATTTATAGGTCAGCACATACCCACTTTTCAAACCTCAACAAAGATCCTGGCGAGGAAATTATGAATATTTAAACAGCTGGCTGTGCATTAATTAACTTGGAATATCTTTGCTGTGTCTAGTACTGCCCAAAATGATCTTTATTCCATCACATTTATGACATGACGGATATCCCAACAATGAATAATTTACAAGCTCCGTACATGGAGAGTTCCATTAATTGAGGAGGGGTGGGAGGGTGGGGAATGCTACCGAATATTATTTTTTTTCACCATGATAAAGGACAAAATTATATTATTTTCTATATCGAGTTGTTACAAGCAGCATGCAAAAGACAATTTGACAGAATTTGTTTCTTTGAATAATGCCATGGTAACGGCCGCGATCTTGGATTTTCTTAAGTAAAAGTTAAGACTCCAAATCTCTGCTATTTACAAGAATATAATTGATTCAAACATGACTGAGTATCCCGTTGTTGTAGATGCATTGATGTCACCAACTTACGAAAACAACCGTTCCGTCCAACTTCACCCCCCCAAACAAAACAAAACAAAACAAAAAACAACAAAACAACAAAAAACAAAAAAACACCCCGAAAAAAACATCCAAAAAACCCTTACCCTCAACATACCCCCTCCACCCTGGCATTGGAACATCCCCTCCCCTCCAAGCATTAAAATTCCTTCTTGAGATTACGGGAAGGGTAGGTAGGTGGATCGATGTCTAATCGACAGTAATGTCTTATTACTTCATCGTACAATGGAAATGTCAACATTTTTTATCGTGTCTTTACATTTTCTGGCCCAGCTGTCTGGAACTTGATACGCGGAACTCCATATCACTCAACTAATTCAAAAGGTCGTTGAAAAAAAACCCAAAACATGTCACGCTGCATTCGATACGCTAAGTTGAATGAGTGATTATTATAGCGTAAAGGATGTATTTGTGTTTTCCATGTTTTATTCATTATCTTTTATTATCTAGGCATCCTCTATATTTTCATTGTCGCTCTGCTTCGATCATAATGTTCCATATCACACTGTCATCGTAAAGCGCATATAATCATATATATATATATATATATATATATATATATATATATATATATATATATATATATATATATATATATATATATATATATAGATATAGATAGATATTGGCGATATATCAATTATGAATGATTGTATTATGTTTGATATTAGTCCAATCGGAGACGGATGATGGAAAGGAGATCCCTTGGGCCCATCGCTACACTCTGTTCACCTAGAGGGCTCCTTGTTAGCAGGGCAATTCACACACAATTATAACTGGCAGTCCTACTATAAATCCTCAAATCACCTTAGGTGTCGATGTGGTTAAGATAAAAAACCCAAAAATACCCCAAACTATATGTCTATCTACCTATCTAAACATCTATCCGTCTATCCATCTATCTCCCTATATATCTATCTATCTATCTATCTAAACATTCATATAATCTATCCATATATCTATATATCATCTATATATCTGTCTGTCTATCTATCTATCTATTTATCTATCTATCTATCTATCTATCTATCTATCTATCTATCTATCTATCTATCTATCTATCTATCTATCTATCTATCTATCTATCTATCTATCTATCTATCTATCTATCTATCTATCTATCTATCTATCTATCTTATCTAGCTAAGCATCAATCTTATCTATCAATTAATCCATCTATCTATCTATTTATTTATCTATCTATCTATCTATCTAAGATAAGAAGAATATTTATATTGCGCCTTCCCTCAGAAGAGCTCAAGGCGCATTACAAGCAAAATGATTACACAGACATGGCATGCTATCGCTAAAACATTTTACATAAAACAGATGCATCAATAAAAAATAGTATCACAATCAATTCAGTAAAATCACGCAATTCAATAAAATTCATCTAAATATGTTGGAGAAGTAGTGGGTCTTCAAGCGAGATTTCAGTATATTCAAAGACTCTGCAGACTGGACGTCCCATGGTAAAATGTTCCAAATTTTGGCTGCTTGTGTTTGTAGGGCCCTATCTCCGAAAGTCTTAAGTTTAGTTTTGGGTGTTTGTATCATTTTCTTGCTCGCTGAGCGCAGTGATCTGTTCGGTGTGTATTTAGGAACTAACTCTTTTAAGTAGACTGGAAAGTCAGCCTCGTGCAGGCATTGGTACGTGATTGTAGCTATCTTGTAGTCAATGCGGGATTTTATTGGGAGCCAGTGTAGGTGTTTAAGTATTGGCGTAATGTGTTCTCTTTTGAAACTTCCATAACTAATCTGGCGGCATTGTTTTGTATTATCTGCAGTTTCTTGATTTGTGTCAGTGGAAGTCCAGCCTGCAGAGAATTGCAGTAATCAATTCTTGAAAGAACAAATGAGCAAATTAATTTGTTTGTTGCCTCAGGAGTGATGTGTTTCCTGATATGACATATTCTTTTTAATTCCAGATAGCAAACTTTTCTCAAATGTGAGATATGGTCTTCCATGGACATGGTACAATCCATGATAACTCCTAAATTTCTTACTTTTTGACAACAGGAATTTCTTCGCCACAGATTTTAACATATCTTAATTTAGCGGCTTCTACTTTGACTTTGCTTCCTATTGCTATAACTTCTATTTTGTTCTCATTTCTAATTTCAATTCATTGGATGTCATCCATTTAAGAAATCTATCTGGCGCAATCATTATCTATCTATCTATCTAGTTATGACTATCTATATCTATCCGGATATTTCCATCTAGATTTATAGAGCTGAGTGTCGTCAGCTATCTAAATGTGGTAATTAAATATCTGATGTTGATTGATGATGTTGTGTATTATCTTGTGCGGACAAAGAAAAATCTACCTATTGGCCCCAGAACCGAGCTATTGGGGCACAACAAAATGAAGAACAGAATAATTTGATAGTTTTCCATGGACTGATACAGCTTGCTTTTCTATTGCTGATGTACTAACTGAACCATTCCAGATCAGTGCCTTTGATGCCAAAAGATAACTCTAAACGTTTAAGAAGAATGCCATGATCTATAGTGTCAAATGCAGCAGATAGGTCTAATAAGGCTAAAATGGATAGTTCTCCTTTATCGGTCGAATTCCGTAAATCAGATTGCACTTTCATCTATCTATGCTGTCTCTGTCTAATCTGTGCTTTCTTCTATAAGCAGACTGATAGGTTCCTTTCAAAGAGTTTTCATCTAAGTGTTGGTCGATTTGGCTCAAAACAGCTTTTTCTAATATTTTGGCCTTCCCTCAAAGAAATGGTAGGTTGGACACTGGTCTGTAATTTTTTCAATCATCGTTTCAATGGTTCATCTAAATATGTTGGAGAAGTTGTTCAAGCGGGATTTTATATTCAATAAAGGTCTAAAAATGTTCCAAATTTTGCTGCTTTGTGTTTGTAGGGCTTAAAACTTAGGACAAGCAATTCCATTTTTAAAGTGACTGATTGATAATATTGGTAATATTTTATTAGGGCAAGGTGATATCAAGGCAGCTAAGAAATCAGATTTAGTTTCTGATTTGTGTCAGTGGATCAAGTTCAGTAATCAATTTTTGAAAGAACAAATGAGTAGATTTCATGATTATTTCCTGATAGATTTAACAAAATCTTCTGTCAGATATGGTTTCCAAGAACAAAATGAAACTTAAATTTCCGTCAAAGGAATTTCTTCGCCACGATTTTATATCTGGGATCACTTTGACTTTGTGACATCTATAACTTTTCTCGTATCTTTTTTCAATCTTATCGATGAAGAAATGATTGAAAGACAGATCAGTCCGGATATTTCACTCACCGGGATGTTAGTTGTGGTAATTAAACTGATGTTGATTGATGATTCTTTTTTGTCCAAAGAAAAGGTCATTGGGGCACAACAAAATGAAGAACAGAATAATTTGATAGTTTTCCATGGACTGATACAGCTTGCTTTTATTGCTGATGTACGAACTGAACCATTCCATCTATCTAACGTTTAAGAAGAACTCTATTTAAGAAGAATGCCATGATCTATCTGTCAAATGCAGCAGATAGGTCTATAATAAAATGG
>JAXRKP010000323.1:35000-45000 GCA_037039925.1 Doris montereyensis | reverse complement strand
AGAGTTGCCAAAAAGAGTACTAAGGTGTTAATTCAATTTGAATCCATTTCCTGGTATTGACTTTTCCACAGGTCTATAAAATTACTTTCTTCACAATTCCCAAATAAATTCTGACACCATTTTGGGATAAACAGCGTTATCACATATTCACAAAGGTAAACGTACACAGAAAGATACATACATATATATATATATATATAAATATATATATATATTAATATATCGTGGTGTACAATATATATATATATATTATATATGTGTGTGTATATATATATATATATAATATATATATATATATATATATATATATATATATATATATATATATATATATAAACACGGCTAAACAAACACATGCAAGGTAAATAATCCTTCTCAGAGCTCACCTGTCTGACGCCAGGTGCTGTCTTCCTCAGGTGTGGTGTCCCTGTCCAGGGCTCTCCAGGCCGCATTGTAGGTGTGGAAGACAGGTGAGTCTTCTCTGGGAAGGCCTAACATCAGCTTTAAGAGTCTGTGCTTGTCTTTTAGGTCAGGTGAATGAGGGGAGGCAGGGCAAGGTAGAATCCGAATACAAAGCATTAGTCATCTTAAATTAGTTTAATGGCACCGGTGGCCGGGTGGTAAGGTTACCGGAGTTGGGATCATGGAGTCCTGGGTTAGAATCCCAGCAAAATCAGGCCCAACGTTATGGGAGAAGACATATTATAGAAAATTTCGCCACTCTACCCAAGTGCAAATGGGTACAAGCAGTAGTTTGTTTGGGAGTAAAAACCTACGCCACAGTAGTGTCATGTCCAGGAGGTGACTATTCTCACGCTATATAAACCAGGATACGCTCCTTGAAGGAACTTTGCTTTTACTTACTTATATTAGCTAACGTTGTGTTTTGAACAATCCACTCACAGGAATACAACCTTATCAGAATGACGTATGTACTTGCATCTTTAAAAGTGCGCAGAGCGTTGTCATCTGCACACGGGACCTTCTTTTTAACGTCCGTCTCCGATGGGACTAGGTGTCGGACCACCTACCTGGATCAGGGGGTAGATTTTCATCGAAAAACTGGAGAAATATTTTCAACCGCTGGTGGGGCTTGAACCCACTGCCTTTTGGTTGAGAGACCGACACCTTGCCTCTGGATTACACAGTCTCCTGATAAGGAATGAAGCCGAGGCCATGAGATCGGATGACCTCAACAGTATCATGAGATCGGATGACCTCAACAGTATCATGAGATCGGATGACCTCAACAGTGTCATGAGATCGGATGACCTCAACAGTATGATGAGATCGGATGACCTCAACAGTATGATGAGATCGGATGACCTCAACAGTATGATGAGATCGGATAACCTCAACAGTATGATGAGATCGGATAACCTCAACAGTGTCATGAGATCGGATGACCTCAACAGTGTCATGAGATCGGATGACCTCAACAGTGTCATGAGATCGGATGACCTCAATAGTGTCATGAGATCGGTTGACCTCAACAGTGTCATGAGAGGCAGATGAACGACATGAGAAAACGTTTTGAATGTTTCTACCACAATTTTTCATCAGAATTCTTTTCATTCCAAACATTTAAACATCACCTATACAATGGCTTGTTGATATAAAATCGAATTTAATAGAAAAGGACATATTATTGATAAAGTAGTTGTTGATATAAAATCACATTTAGTTATTGATAAAGTAGTTGTTGATATAAAATCAATCGTATTTAGTAGAAAAGGATAAAGTATTATATGATTTGGTAAAGTACAAAGTATTGATAAAGTTGATATCAATCGTATTTGGTAGACAAGTATTGATAAAGTGTTGATATCAATCGTATTGATAAAGTACGTGTTGATATCAATCGTATTTGATAGACAAAGGATAAAGTAATATCAATCGTATTGATAAAGTACGTGTTGATATCAATCATATTTGGTAGACAAGGGTAAAGTATTGATAAAGTACTTGTTGATATCAATCGTATTTGGTAGACAAGGGTAAAGTATTGATAAAGTACTTGTTGATATCAATCGTATTTGGTAGACAAAGGGTAAAGTATTGATAAAGTACTTGTTGATATCAATCGTATTTGGTCGAAAAGACAAAGGATAAAGTAATATCAAATCGTATTGATAAAGTACTTGTTGATATCAAATCGTTATTTGGTAGAAAAGTACAAAGTATTGATAAAGTACTTGTTGATATCAAATCGATATAAAATTGATAAAGTACTGGTGACACGGTAGAAAAGGACATTGATGAAGTACTTGTTGTTGATACATACAATCTCTGTGTGATAGAAAAAGACAAAGTATTGATAAAATACTTGTTGATTTAAAATAGGTTTTTGGATTAAAAGGACAAAGCATTGATAAAGTAATTGTTGATATAAAATGGCTATTTTGTAGAAAAGGACAAAGTATTGATAAGATATGCCTGACAGTCAGGGCTCTGAAGCGGATAGCTGACACGGATAGTTGTGTAGGGAAATTCCAGGGACGGGTATACAGCAAAGCCGGGATTAATTAGTTTGGCAAGATTGACCGGAAATGAGGTTAGTATATTGAATGAGCTAAAGTCTGATTGGCTGGAAAATAAATTGGTATACGCTGTTGATTGCCGGCGAAAGTGGTGTCTATTTCTGGATATTATAACTACACAGTGTACAGCATGGTCTCACCAAATAACGTCATTGGTAACTCACACAAGGAGCGGACATTGCGCAAGGTGCCACATGATATGTCAGCAGTCATCAACCATAGACGACAGGGATGACGATAACGACAACAAATAATGGCAGTTGCATCAAAGTCATATTAAAGCTAAAAAGCTTAAAAACAAAGAATTGCAAAACTGTCATACTACATGAAGGAAATTGGCTATTCTGGTTGTTAGAAAATTGGTTTTCTTTCAAAATACTGGAAAATAATTGTCAGACGACTAATTCTGAAGGAGCAAAATCGCTAACTTATGAAACATATCTGTGCATGGTCTATCCATTAACAAGTCACTTATGAGATGAAAATCAAGATAAACAAACAAACAAACAAAGAAATAAAAGAAAACCCATCAAATAATCTATTAAAAAAAAGTTCTCAGCTCCACTAGCCATGTTTTATTAATGCAAGTGACAATGGAATGTAACAGATGTTAGCCATGTTTTAAAATTATAGGTAACAGAGAAATTATCAGATGCCAGCCATGTTTTATAATTATAGGCAACAGAAGAATTTAAAGATGCTATCCATGTTTTATATCGTTAAGTAACAGTGGAATTTACAGATGCTATCCATGTTTTATATCGTTAAGTAACAGTAACAGTGGAATTTAGTGGAATTTACAGATGCTACGCATGTTTTATATCTTTAAATAACAGTGGAATAAATAGATTCTAGGCATGTTTTATATTTCTAACTAACAATGGAATACATAGATGCTAGCTCTGTCTTATATCTTTAAGTAACAGTGGAATATATACATGCTAGCTCTGTCTTATATCTTTAAGTAACAGTGGAATACATAGATGCTAGCTCTGTCTTATATCTTTAAGTAATAGTGGAATACATAGATGCTAGCTCTGTCTTATAATATCTTTAAGTAACAGTGGAATATATAGATGTTAGCTCTGTCTTATATCTTTAAGTGACAGTGGAATACATAGATGCTAGCTCTGTCTTATATCTCGAAGTAACAGTGGAATACATAGATGCTAGCTCTGTCTTATATCTCTAAGTAACAGTGGAATACATAGATGCTAGCTCTGTCTTATATCTTTAAGTAACAGTGGAATACATAGATACTAGCTCTGTCTTATATCTTTAAGTAACAGTGGAATACATAGATGCTAGCTCTGTCTTATATCTCTAAGTAACAGTGGAATACATAGATGCTAGCTCTGTCTTATATCTTTAAGTAACAGTGGAATACATAGATGCTAGCTCTGTCTTATATCTTTAAGTAACAGTGGAATACATAGATGCTAGCTCTGTCTTATATCTCTAAGTAACAGTGGAATACATAGATGCCAGCTCTGTCTTATATCTCTAAGTAACAGTGGAATACATAGATGCTAGCTCTGTCTTATATCTTTAAGTAACAGTGGAATACATAGATGCTAGCTCTGTCTTATATCTTTAAGTAACAGTGGAATACATAGGTGCTAGCTCTGTCTTATATTTTTAAGTAAAGTGGAATACATAGATGCTAGCTCTGTCTTATATCTTTAAGTAACAGTGGAATACATAGATGCTAGCTCTGTTTTATATCTCTAAGTAACAGTGGAATACATAGATGCTAGCTCTGTTTTATATCTCTAAGTAACAGTGGAATATACAGATGCATGTTTTATATCTCTAAGTAACAATGGAATATACAGTCATGTTTTATATCTCTAGTCAATGTTTTATATCTCTAAGTAACAGTGGAATATACAGATGCTAGTCATGTTTTATATCTCTAAGTAACAGTGGAATATACAGATGCTAGTCATGTTTTATATGTTTAAGGGGGGGTTTAAGGGGGGGGGGCAGCTAAATCTCGAAGATTGGGTCGAAAGTATCGAATTTGAGATTTTATCATTTTCATATGCTATGACTCTTCTAGAACCCATCTGTAATAGTACAAAACATGAAAACTATTTATAAAGGAGGTTTTTAGCCCTCTAAGCATGCTGCCCTAGAACAAAAATTTACACATTTTATCAAAAATACGATAAATTTGCTCATCTTTGGTCCTAATTTTGAAAATGAAACGGTAGTGAATGGCTGTCGTGTATAGTATCGATGTAAAGGGGAATTCCTCTCCTTTGTTATATAGTAGATTTGGTATCGATGCTACAACACCATGAGCCCCTGTTCATGAAAATTTCCATACCTAAAAAAAGAATTTCAGATGACATCAGCTGTTATACAGTTTGACCCGACCTCTGAACTCTCTCGGTCAAGGTAATATCACCGCGCATGCGTACTGCATGGATATTGCATGTCAAATGGTGTCGGCGCATGCACAGGCGTTCCGGATATGTCTGTTGTTTGTAAAAAAACCCTCCTTGCTTTCGTTTTGATTGCTCTGCCTAGTGCAAACGTGTTTTATGATTGATTGCGATTTATTCTTCAGGTTTGTTCTATATTTTTGTTATTTTTTACAAATTAGCTTACAATGCCTCGAATTTCACGAAAAGCTCGAAGCAATAATCTGGCTTAAGCTAGAAACAGCGTTGGACCGAGGATTCAGGAGATATTCCATCTCAGGAAGCAACTCAATCTAACTTGGGATTGGAACCATCCACCTGCTCCGGAACACGTGGTCACTCCCTACCACGCTCCAGGTTTGGGCTTAGGGAATCTAGATCTAGTTCTTCATCCTCGGATTGTTTGGATATCCCCATCAGTGAACTGCCATTCGATCCTCCTTCACCAGTTCATCGTTCTAAGACCAGGTTTGAGAAGAAGCTTGCCATGGTCAATGAACAACATAGCGAAGACGACCATGGACTCAAACGGTGGCCTCACCAAGATTATTTGTTAGCTCAGCATGCTGATATCGTTTGTGTTACATTTTCAGTGCCGTCAGATTGGTTGCAGATCTAAAGTGAAATGCCGTGTCAATGCGTCAAAGCGGAAAGGATTCGCCGTGTTCCTTGAGGCCTTCTGCCGCAACTGTGATTGCATTGTGGCCTCCACATATACATCAGATGTCGACATGTCAGCGGCAGGGCACCTAAGCCGTTCAATATTAACACAGTAGTTGTTGTAGCCTGCCTCAAGAGGGATATGGGACCCCACAAACTTTCTAATTTCTGTGAGACACTCTCTTTGCCATCCCCCTACAAGAAGACCTTCACGAAGTGCGCCGAAGATATCTACGGTCTCAATGTAGAAGTGTCACAATATATATTTAGTAAGGCAGTAGCGGTGGTGAAAAAGAACATCAGCAGCAGCTGGATATCACCATCGACAACACTGAACCGCTAGACATCGCCGCTAGTTTTGACGGAACATGGATGACGAGGGGCCTTTCGTCTCTTATTGGAATTGGATGTGCCATCGACAGCCTCACTGGTTTTGTAGTTGATGCTCACGGCATTAATGCCTTCTATGAAACATGCGCGATACCTGGAAAATGGCAGAAGGCTAACAATCCTCATCTGTACAACGCATGGCTTAGAGAACACCAAGAGGAAGGCTGTAACATGAACTGCACGGGTGAGTTGGTTTTTGCTTTATTACCAAAGGATAATTTCTTCTTACAAATCACTTTTTTTCTAGCCGATCAGTTGAAATCAACACACAGAAAAGTGTTAATATAATTATTTGATTTATTTGATCATTACATTATTAGGATTATTGCTTTTGTCATTATCATCGTCGTCTATTTTTTTTCTTTTTTTCCCGTACAGTTATCATTATATTTAGAAAGTCAAAGCTCGCGGCTGGGGGGAAAACTAGACTTATATCAATAAATGGAACCAATTTACTGTTGTCACGTAATAAGAGTAAACAAATTATTTTTACATAATTGATAATTCATGGCAGCGGTATCATAGATTAATCTGTTGTAAGCATGTTGCCTAATTCGATGAAATTAGGCAGCCACAACGCAATGCATGATGTCATTTTATTTTTATTTTGTAGTTGCAATTTGATCTCCTTTCTTCTTCCCTTTGTTTGTACGTCATCCTTAGGAACATCGGGCATGGTGGAAGCTGTAGCGGTAAAAACCTTGTGGCGAAGATCGTTGGACCTGCATCAGCTGCGCTACACGGCATTTATTGAAGACGGTGACTCAAAAGCCTTCGACTGAGTCTGCAGGGCTGAGCCATATAGACCATATGTGGCTATTGTCAAAGAAGAGTGTATGAACCATGTTTCAAAGCGACTCAGTGCGGCCTTGCGGAATTTAGCTCAGGACTGCTCCGAGAAGGGTTTGTAAATTTATTTCCTTATACTTATATGAATCCATGGGCTTCATTTCTATTTTCTACAGAAGAAAAAAAAATGTAACTCTTTCTCAAAACGCTAACTATAAATTTTCAATTACACAATGACAACCACCTGAATTATTTGACAAACATAAGCTGTACATAATCAACCTCAAGCCATTTGAGTTTTTTATAATTTATTTTTTATTGTACTGAACTATTCTGTTTCTAACGTAGTTGATTTGTCTACATTCGCGTTTTCTGTACTGACTGATATTCAGTTTTGTCTCGTTTTATTTTTATTTGCTGATTTTAGTTTGGCCTGTTTTGAAATGTTTCATACAAAATAGTTTACTTATGTAAACAATGTTTTCTGACGAGTCGGTTTATAGCGTGTATGCTCAATATTTATCTTCTGCTTATTGTTATTCAAAGGTATAACACTCGGCCGAAGGAAACACGGAAGCCTTACCGGCAATGCCATAGACAAGCTATGTAAGTATTATGCCAGAGCTATTCGTGGGCACGGCAACATTGAGGCCATGAAGACCGCAATTTTTGCCAGCTTATACCATGGCTACTCCACAGACGACAACCCTCATCATTGGTACTGCCCAACTGGCATCGACTTCTGGTGCTTCTACAAGATGACCATCGCACAGGGCATATTTCCTGGTCAGCATAAGCTCCCTATCCATACGCCCCTGGAGTACAACCGCCTGCATCAGCATGTTTGGCCCGTTTACCAACGTTTGACAAATGATGATCTTCTACGCTGTTGAATTATATACTTCATTCTCATGACTTTTCTTCCTCACAATGTAATTATTTTGTGATTGTATTACCCTAATATATGGCAAATATACTCATATAAGATCATATCCATAACATGCATAAATATAGATATTGTGCAATAACATTTTGAGTTTTTGAGTTGCGGAAATAAAAAATTGCGTTTTTCTCAAAACATGTTTTTTTTGTATACTTTTCGCTAAAGGTCAAAAGCTTACCTTAGATTTGAGCCAAATTTGGTATATACTTCTTTACATGTGCGCCTAGTTTGTATAAGAGGCTTGTTTGGGAAATAATTGATGATAGTGATGTTATTGATGATTTAGTGTAAAACATTGGTGTTTTGTGGAGTTTTAAAGTAAAGTAAATCAAATATCAAAAATTCAATTTATAACAACCAAGACAGTCCTCTTTACTACCTGTATCTCAAATTTGGTTGACTTTCTTTGGTAATATTTTGATTTTTAGCGATTTAAAAAACGTAAACAAAATACACTATGGCCGCTGTTACTATGGCAACCAAAAATTCGAGCGACAAAAAAACTATATCATTTCAATCACAGCATGATACACCTTGTATGTGTGAAGTATGAACATTATATGTCCATTATTGAGTATTTTGTTTCTTGGTTGTAGTCCCCCCACTCACCCCCTCCCCCCACTCCCTTAAGTAACAGTCAAATTTATGCATGCTAGCCATGTTTTATATCTTTAAGTAAGAGTGAAATTTACAGATAAAGCTGTGTTTTATATCTTTATGTAACAGAGGAATTTACAGACGCTAACCATGTTTGATATCTTTAAGTAACAGTGAAATTTACAGATGCTAGACATGTTTTATATCTTTAAGTAACAGAGGAATTTACAGATGCTAGCCTTGTTTTATGTCTTTAAGTAACAGTGAAATATACAGATAATAACCATGTTTTATATTTTTAAGTAACAGAGGAATTTTACAGATGATAGCCATGTTTTATAATTATTGGTAACAGTGACATTTACAGATAATAACCCTATTTAATAATTATAGGTAACAGAGGAATTTACAGATGCTAGCCATGTTTTTTTAATTATAGGTAACAGAGGAATTTACAGATGCTAGCGATGTGTTATAACTTTAAGTAACAGTGGAATTTGCAGATGCTAGCCATGTTTATAGTGATACTCACAGATGCTAGCTATTCGCATTATTATAAGTAACAGTGTAATTTACTGATGTTACTCATGTTTTGATATATGTAACAAGAAAATTTAGAGATGCTAGCAACGTTTGATTTATAATAATTATAGATGCTAGCAACGTTTGATAATTATAAGAAGAAGAATTTACAGATGCTAGCAACGTTTGATAATTATAATTAGCAGAAGAATTTACAGATGCTAGCAACGTTTGATAATTATAAGTAGCAGAAGAATTTACAGATGCTAGCAACGTTTGATAATTATAAGTAGCAGAAGAATTTACAGATGCTAGCAACGTTTGATAATTATAAGTAGCAGAAGAATTTACAGATGCTAGCAACGTTTGATAATTATAAGTAGCAGAAGAATTTACAGATGCTAGCAACCTTTTTTTACAGATGCTAAACTTTGAAGTAACAGCGGAATATACAGATGCTAGCCTATTTGGTAACTTTAAGTAACAGCGGAATATACAGATGCTAGCCTATTTGGTAACTTTAAGTAACAGCGGAATATACAGATGCTAGCCTATTTGGTAACTTTAAGTAACAGCGGAATATACAGATGCTAGCCTATTTGGTAACTTTAAGTAACAGCGGAATATACAGATGCTAGCCTATTTGGTAACTTTAAGTAACAGCGGAATATACAGATGCTAGCCTATTTGGTAACTTTAAGTAACAGCGGAATATACAGATGCTAGCCTATTTGGTAACTTTAAGTAACAGCGGAATATACAGATGCTAGCCTATTTGGTAACTTTAAGTAACAGCGGAATTTACAGATATACAGCTAGCCTATTTGGTAACTTTAAGTAACAGCGGAATATACAGATGCTAGCCTATTTGGTAACTTGCTAGCCTAGTAACTTTAAGTAACAGCGAATATACAGATGCTAGCCTATTTGGTAACTTTAAGTAACAGCGGAATATACAGATGCTAGCCTATTTGGTAACTTTAAGTAACGGTGGAATTTGCAGATGCTACCAATTTTTGTAACTTTAAGTTACAGTGGAGTTCACAGATATTCATAAAAGAAGTTGATAGCATGACACTAACCATAACACAATTTGAAATGACTTGGGATTAATTTTTCATTTAGTTATA
>JAXRKP010000323.1:27500-30000 GCA_037039925.1 Doris montereyensis | reverse complement strand
TCAGTTAGCCGTTGAAAACTGAATTAAAAGTTTCTGTTTTCATTTTGATCTAAATGTCACAAAACATCGATTTTTTTGTCTCTTGAGATAGAGAGTTCGAAACAACCGGCACAGCAAATTCAAAAACTCGTCCAGTAAAAGCTGTTTTGGATGATTTTCTAACTCGCTGTATTTGTCTTGACGGGGGGGGGGGGGGGAGATGGTCCCAACACAGTAACCAGGAATATAAATCATCTAGTGCCAATCTATGAAAGCATTTGAAAGCCAAACAGGTATTCTCGAACCGTATTCTCACCTCCACAGGCAACGAGTGAATGGACGTCAGAGTTGGCAAAATATTATGGTCTTTCACATTTGTTCTCATTACGGTCTACCGTTCTGAAAACGGTAGGTGGTAGATTTGGTGACGCCATAAAACAATGTAATGAAATATCCCGGACAACTTGTTATTAATGCAGGCACCAGGCGATTAGAAGACCTAATGTCAATTAATTCCTGATAATTCTTCATTTCTTAATTGAAAATGAATTGCTTGACACAACTTATAACAACAAATAATGAGAGAATTTCCCAACCAATGCTGGAATCGCTTTACTGTCAACAGTTATTTCTAACTAATGTTTTGCCTGCAGTCGACTTGAAGGTGAACTATTTCTCGTGGCGATATCTCAAGAGAGCTTGCATGGTACCTCTCCACCTATCTATCTATTTTTTTTATCTATCTATCTATCTATCTATCTATCTATTTATCTATTTATCTATCTATCTATCTATCTTCTATCTATCTATCTATCTATCTATCTATCTATCTATCTATCTATCTATCTATCTATCTATCTATCTATCTATCTACTATCTATCTATCAATCTATCTATCTATCTATCTATCTATCTATCTATCTATCTATCTATCTATCTATCTATCTATCTATCTATCAATCTATCTATCTATCAATCTATCTATCTATCTATCTATCAATCTATCTATCAATCTATCTATCTTTCTATCTATCTATCTATCTATCTTCTATCTATCTATCTATCTATCTATCTATCTATCTATCTATCTATCTATCTATCTATCTATCTATCTATCTATATATATATATGCATGTATGTATGTATGTATGTATGTGTGTATGTATGTATGTATCTATCTATCTATCTATCTATCTACCTATCTATCTATCTATGTATGTATATATGTATGTATGTATGTATGTATGTATGTATCTATCTATCTATCTATCTATCTATCTATCTATCTATCTATCTATCTATCTATCTATCTATCTATCTATCTATCTATCTATCTATATATATCCATCTATATCTATCTATCTAACTATCTATCTATCTATCCATCTATCTATTTATCTATCTGTTTATTTATCTAATTGTCTATCTATCTATCTATCTATCTATCTATCTATCTATCTATCTATCTATCTATCTCTCTATATATCTATCTATCTATGGACCTACCTACCTATCTATCTATATATCTATCTATCTATCTATCTATCTATCTATCTATCTATCTATCTATCTATCTATCTATCTATCTATCTGTCTATCTATCCATGTATGTATCTATGTATCTATTTATCTATCTATCTATCTATCTATCTATCTATCTATCTATCTATCTATCTATCTATCTATCTATCTATCTATCTATCTATCTATCTATCTATCTATCCATATATCTATCTATTTATCTATCTATCTATCTATCTATCTATCTATGTATCTATCTATCTATCTATCTATCTATCTATCTATCTATCTATCTATCTATATATCAATTTATCTATCTATCTGTCTATCTATCTATCTATCTATCTATCTATCCATCTATCTGTTTATGTATCTAATTGCTACCAATCTATCTATATATCTATCTATCTATCTATCTATCTATCTATCTATCTATCTATCTATCTATCTATCTATCTATCTATCTATCTATCTATTTATCTATCTATCTATCTATCAATCTATCATCAATATCTATCTATCCATCGATATTTCTATCTATCCATCTACCTGTCTATCTATGTGTCTATCTCTCTATATACCTATCTATGTATGTATCTATCTAACTATCTATGTGTCTATTTATCTATATACATGTCTATGTATTTATCTATCTATTTATCTATCCATCTGTGTTACTATCTATTTTTCTATTTTTTATATATCCGATCTATCTATCTATCTATCTATCTATCTATCTATCTATCTATCTATCTATCTATCTATCTATCTATCTATCTATCTATCTATCTATCTATATCTATCTATCTATCTATCTATCTATATCTATCTATCTATTTATCTATATCTATCTATCTATTTATCTATCTATCTATCTATCTATCTATCTATCTATCTATCTATATATCTGCCTATCTGTCAATATATATATATATTTTCTTCTTCTCTATATTATATATATCTCTACCTATCTGTCTATCTACCTATCTATCTATCTATC
>JAXRKP010000323.1:0-20000 GCA_037039925.1 Doris montereyensis | reverse complement strand
CTATGGAGAAACTGATCCAAAAACTATTTTTGGACATTTCCAAGAAAGCGGACTGCATCATCAAATGTAGAGAATTAAATATTAGTACGATTATAACAGGTTGGTTATATTTAAAAAAATATTTACAAATGTCTAAGGAAGTTGAGTTTTTAAAAAGAATACAATATTCTACTCAGACAGTTGTAAGTAATATTAATCAGTTATTAACCCTGCGATCATCGCCAAAGAAAGAGAGAAAGAAACAAACAAACTGATTCACTCCGTGGCACCATGCGACAAGGGAAATAATGGAGGTTACAAGTTTGTACCAAACTGAAAGAAAATAATTTCATCATCCAAGCAGCCAGTCAATGCATAAAGACCACGGCCCAGGAACCTGAGTCGGCCACCCGACAAACCTCCCCTTTGACCTTGTGATGTCACATTCCTTGTACAAATCCAAGCCGTTAATAAATGAACTCAAACATTCGTGAAGTTACGGCCAGCGTATGGCGTTATGGCGTAACTCACGCGACGTGATAATTAACACAGACACCATCATCGCTTGGTGTATGGAAACATCACTCGTTGTAGGAACATAATGATAACCTCACATACAATCAAATGTTTTTTTTTAGAGAGGCCTGAATATCACGAGGATATTCAAGCACAGAACACGCCTGGTATAGTTTGGGGGTGGGGAGAGGCATGTTTTAAGACAAAGATTTCCAGCGTTCATGAAAAGAAGAAAACTTGGTAATCGAAAGGGAAATGTTGGCCTCTCAACCAAGAGATAGTAGGTTTGAGCCCCGCCAATGGTTGAAAAACGCTCTCGAGTTGTTTTTTTTTCAGCAAACTGTACACTGCCCTCTGGTCCAAGTAGATATATTTACACCTGGTCCCACATCGGAGACAGAAGATAAAAAAGAGGTCCCATGTGCAGATCCCAACAGTCTGTGCACGTTAAAGATCCTTTGGCTGTTTACATGGCAGTCCGGGCAAAATTAAATATTCTACCAAAAACCCCGAGATCATCTTAGTTGTGGATGTGGGTAAATCAAATCAAATCAAATTTCTCATCTAGTCTTAGCCACCGTTTTACTCTAAAAGTGGTCATAATTTCTTTTTCATCAAATTAGTTCGTCCCTAAAAATGGGCATAATTTCGATTTCATCCAATTTATTTGCCTCTAAAAATGGCAACAATCAAATTAGCTTGTTTCTAAAAATGATCCCAATTTTCATTTTATTAAATTCATTCGTCCCTAAAAAAGTCCACAATTTCCATTTCATCAAATTATCTTGTCTTTAAAAACGGCCACAATTTCAAATTCTTTCAACGACGTCTCTAAAAATGGCCACAAATTCGAATTAATTAAATTAGCTAGTCTCTGAAAATGGCCGCAATTTCAATTTCATCAAATTAGTTCGACCCTAAAATAGCCACAATTGCCAATTCATCCAATTTCCTTGTCTATAAAAATGGCTACAATTTTCATTGCATCCAATTAACTTGTCTCTTAAAATGGCCACAATTCACATTTCATCAAATTAGCTTGTCTCTAAAAATGGCCACAATTTCCAATTAATCAAATGTGCGTGTTTCTAAAAATGGCAACAATTTCCATTTCATTAAAATTGCCTGTCTCTATGAAATGGCCACAATTTCAATTTCATCTTATTAGCTTGTCTTTAAATTTGGCGACAATTTTTCAATTCATTAAATGTGCTTGTCTCTGAAAATGACTACAATTTCCATTTGATCAAATTAGCTTGTCTTTAAAAATGACTACAATTTCCACTTTATCAAAGGTAGTGTTAATTGCTACAGAGTGAGGATCATAATGTGGTGGGTAGTTGGTTGTTGGTTGGAAGGTGTTGCTGGTGAAAACGTTTGCTCGAGAAAGCAAGTCATGTTCACTGAAGAGCACGGGTAGTGGTATAGATCTGGCTTGGAAAGCGGTTTCGATAGATCTGGCTTGGAAGTAGCGGTTTCGATAGATCTGGCTGGAAAATGTTTGCTCGAGAAAGCAAAGCATGCTCACGGAAGTGGAAGAGATCGCAATCCACTCTGTATATATTCTCCAAACGCAGAAGAGCTACCAATCCACTCTGTAGCAATTAACGTGGTGTTGATTGCTACATCCTCACTCTGTAGCAATTACCGCTACCTTTATCAAATTAGCTTGTCTCTAACAATGGCCACAATTTCCATTTCACCCAGTTAGCTTGTCTCTAAAAATGACAAAAATTTCCATTTGATCACATTAGCTTGTCTCTAAAAAAGGTCACAATTTCCAATCTATCCAATTAGCTTGTCTCTAAAACAGATCACAATTTCCAATCCATCCAATTAGCTTGCTCTAAAAATGGCAACAAGTTTCATTTCTTCAAATTAGCTTGTCTTTGAATATGGCCAGAATTTGCAACTGATCAAATTTGCTTGTCTCAAAAATGGCTGCAATTTCCATTTCATCAAATTTGCTTGTCTCTTAAAATGGCTACAATTTCCAATTCATCAAATAAACGTCTTTTTAAACTGGCAACAATTTCCATTTCATCAAATTAGGTTGTCTGTAAAAAATGGCCACAATTTCAATTTCATTTAATTAGCATGTCTCTAAAATGGTCACAATTTTTATTTCATCAAATTTGCTTGTCTCCGTGAAATGGCCACAATTTCAATTTCATCCTATTAACTCGTCTTTAAATTTAGCCACATTTCTAATTCATCAAATTTGTTTGTCTGTAAAAATGGCCTCAATTTCCATTTCATCAAATTTGCTTGACTCTAAAAATGGCTACAACTTTCCATTTCATCAAATTTGCTTGTCTCTAAAAATGGCCAAAGTTTCCAATCCATCCAATTACCTTGTCTCAAAAAATAGCCACAATTTCCAATTCATCAAATTTGCTTGTCTCTTAAAATGACCACAATCTTCTTTTTCATTAATGTTCTTGTCTCTACAAATGGCCAGAATTTCCATTTCATCAAATTTGCCTGTCTCTTAAAATGACAACAGTTTTCATTTTGATCAAATTAGCTTGTCTCTAAAGAATGCCACAATTTTCATTTCATCAAATTAGCTTGTCTCTAAAAATGGCCACAATTTCCATTTCATCAAATTAGGCTGTCTCTAAAATTGGCCACAATTTCCATTTCATCAAATTAGATTGTCTCTAAAAATGGCCACGATTTCCGATTCATCCAATCTGCTTGTCTCTAAAAATGGCCACAATATCCCTTTTTGTCAAATTTATGTGTCGAAAAATGACCAAGATTTTGATTTCGTCAAATTAGCTTGTCTCTAAAAAGGGCCAAAATTTCTATTTAATCAATTTAGCTTGTCTTTAAAAATGGCCACAGTTGCCAGTTTATCACATTTACTTGTCTCTTAAAATAACTACAATTTCTATTGCATGAAATTAGCTTGTCTCTAAAGTTGGCACAAATTTCCATTTCATCCAATTTGCTTGTATCTAAAATTGGCCACAATTTCCAATTCATTAAATGTGCTTGTCTCTTAAAATGCAATAATTTCCGTGTCATCTAATTAGCTCGTCTCTAAAATGGCCACAATTTCCAATTAATTGAGTTTGCTTCTCTTTTAAAATGACCACAATTTCCAATGAATTGAATTTGTTTGTCTCTAAAAATGACCACAATTCCAAATTAATCGAATTTGTTTGTCTCTAAAATTGGCCACAATTTCTATTTTGCCGAATTAGCTTGTGTCTAAAAATGGCCACAATTTCCATTTCATCAAATGTTCTTATCTCTAAAAATGGCCACAATTGCCCTCTTATCAAATTAACTTCTCTCTAAAAATGGCCACAATTTTCAATTCATCAGATAACATTGTCTCTAAAAATGGCCACAATTTTCAATTCATCAAATTACATTGTATCTAAAAATGGGCACCAGTTCTATTTTTATCAAATTAGCTTGTCTCTAAAATGACCAAAATTTCCATTTTATCAAGTAAGTTATCTCTAAACATGGCCACAATTTCCATGTCATCAAATTAGCTTGTCTTTAAAAATGGCCACAATTTCCATTTTAACAAATTTGCTTGTCTTTAGAAATGACCCCAATTTCCATTTCATCAAATTTGCTTGTCTTTAGAAATGACCACAATTTCCATTTCATCAAACTTGCTTGTCTTTAGAAATGGCCACAATTTCATCAAATTGGCTTGTCTTTAGAAATGGCCACAATTTTAATTTCATCAAATTGGCTTGTCTTTAGAAATGGCCACAGTTTCCGTTGCATCAAATTACTTTATCTCTATAAATGGCCACAATTTCCATTCTTTCAAGTTAGTTTGTCTCTAAAAATGGCCACGAGTTCTATTTAATCAAATTTAGCTTGTCTCTAAAAATGGTCACGAGTTCTATTTAATCAAATTAGCTTGTTTCTAAAAATGGTCACGAGTTCTATTTAATCAAATTTACCTTGTCTCTAAAAATGGTCACGAGTTCTATTTAATCAAATTAGCTTGTCTCTAAAATTGCCACAATTTCCATACATCAAATTAGCTCGTATCTAAAATTGGTCACAATTTCCAATTCATCAAATGTGCTTGTCTCTTAAAATGCAATAATTTCCACGTCATCCAATTAGCTTGTCTCTTAAAATGGCCACACTTTCCAATTAATCGAATGTTCTTGTCTCCAAAAATGGCCACAATTTTTTTTTTTTTTTATCAAATTAGTTTGTCTCTAAAATTGGCCACAATTTCTAGTTTGCCGAATTAGCTTGTCTCTAAAATTGGCCACAATTTCCATCAAATGTCGTTGTCTCTAAAAATGGCCACAATGTCCCTTTCATCAAATTAATTTGTCTCTAAAAACGGCCACAATTTTCAATTCATCAGATTACATTGTCTCTAAGAAAGACCAAAATTTCCATTTTATCCAATAAGTCATCTATAAAAATGGTAACAATTTTCAATTCATCAGATTACATTGTCTCTAAAAATGGCCACAATTTTAATTTCATCTTATTAGTTTGTCTCTAAAAATAACCAAAATTTCCATTTATCAAATAAGTTATCTCTAAAAATGGCCACAATTTCCATGGCATGAAATTTGCTTGTCTTTAAAAATGGTCACAATTTCCATTTCATCAAATTGGCTTGTCTTTAGAAATGAGCACAATTTCCATTTCATCAAATTAGCTTGTCTTTAGAAATGAGCCACAATTTCCATCGCATCAAATTAGCTTGTCTTTAGAAATGGCCATAATTTCCATTTCATCAAATGAGTTTCTCTAAAATGGCCATAATTTCCATTTCATCAAATGAGTTTCTCTAAAATGGCCATAATTTTCGTTTCATCAAAGTAGTTTTTTTTAAAAATGGCCGTCTGGGAGCATTTTTAGATAAAGTGTAAAATGATCGTACTCTATACATAATCGTCATAAGACATACTACATTAAATTACTTTAATATGTCTATAGAGAACATATGACATTATGGTGCATATATATAATACACACATACATACACAAATAGCCGTTCTCATGCTTACATACCGACACACACACACACACACACACACACACACACACACACAAAAAGGAATACTGTGCCTGAGTTTTTTTTTAAAGTTTCATGGATGGGAACAAATAAAATAAAAACTGGTTACTATATAGACTTATACATTAGTCAAAATTATTAGAAAATTGTAATCATATACTAAACAACTCCTTTCCCCCAGCAATCGGGCTGACAAACAACATAACATCTCCATAGAAGGATATATATGATTCAAATTCAATTTGACTAAGGTCACTGTATACATTTTCACATTTTCAAATTCAATTTGACTAAGGTCACTGTATACATTTTCACATTTTTAAATTCAATTTGACTAAGGTCACTGTATACATTTTCATATTTAAAATTCAATTTGACTAAGGTCACTGTATACATTTTCACATTTAAAATTCAATTTGACTAAGGTCACTGTATACATTTTCACATTTAAAATTCGATTTTAATAAGGTCACTGTATACATTTTCACATTTACAAATTCAATTTGACTAAGGTCATTGTATACATTTTCACATTTACAAATTCAATTTGACTAAGGTCATTGTATACATTTTCACATTTACAGCCATCAGTAAGAGGATGTTGTCTTTCATATGTACTTTCCCAAACTCATAGGTAAGATCACTGAGCTTCTCAACAGACTACAATCGTCTAGCTAGTTATCTCTCTAAAATGTGCACACATGGGAGAGCAATCCTTTCCTCACGTTGATGTTCGTACTTGCCATGCAGCACCAAAAAACCCATCACACTGGGAGATAATATTGCCCCTTTCAAGAAAAAGCTAAAAAAAAACGCACCATTTCTCTGAGCAATCTTGTAACCTGGCCTAATGGACAAATATCTGCAATAAAATTCTCCGATAACGACTTTCTTCTAAATTTCCTCACACCTCTCTTTTATACATTTACACCATTTGAATGTCAATATCACATGGCCATGAACATAGTATCATATTATGCTGATTGATATTTCAAGAAGCCTACGTAATTTTAAAGCGATTAATTAGTTTTATTCCCAACGTTTAATTAAAGATAAAGATAACGATGGATTAATAGAAAGGTATTCCCAGAGGCTCAACGAGTGTACATCATTTATCCCCTAGCAGGCCATTTCATTCTAAGTCAGTCTCAACTCCCAGGGAGCTTACAGTTCACAAATCTGTTAGGCTTTTCGTAGTAACACCTTGGCAAGATCATTCTCTACCTATAACTGGGTACTCATTCACACCTGAGTCCAGTGAGGAAAGTAGAGTGAAGTACTTTTCCCAAGAGTGCAACGGAAAGAAAGAACCTCACCTGTCCTAGGTGTTGAGCTTGAACCAGTGTCGTCGTTATTATCAGCTCTCGCAACACTACGGTTCATCTACAGCGCCTCATATATAAGATCTACTGGGAGCAGACGGCTTCTGTCAATACGATCCAGAACAGATGGATACAACATAATTTCATTTATTCCAACATCTACACGCACAATGAAGTTTTATATCTAACATTATATAATTAATTCCCTCTGAAATTATGACATACATCTATTACTATGAATATTATTCTACGCATGTGTGTGTGTGCGTGTGTGTGCAAGAGAGAGAAAGTGTGTGTGTGTGTGTGTGGGTGTGAAAGAGAGAGAGAGAGAGAGAGAGAGAGAGAGAGAGAGAGAGAGAGAGAGAGAGAGAGAGAGAGAGAGAGAGAGAGAGAGAGAGAGAGAGAGAGAGAGAGAGTGAGTGTGAGAGAGACAGTGTGTGTGTGTGAGAGAGACAGAGAGTGTGTGTGAAAGAGAGTGTGTGAGAGAGAGAGAGAGAGAGAGAGAGAGTATGAGAGAGAGAGAGAGAGAGAGAGAGAGAGAGAGAGAGAGAGAGAGAGAGAGAGAGAGAGAGAGAGAGAGAGAGAGAGAGAGAGAGAGAGAGAGAGAGACAGACACAGATAGAGAGAGATAGAGAGATATAGAGAGAGATATATAGAGACAGAGAGAGAGACAGAGAGACAGAGAGAGACAGAGATAGAGACAGAGAGAGACACAGAGACAGAGACAGAGACAGAGACAGAGACAGAGAGAGAGAGAGACAGAGACAGAGACAGAGACAGAGACAGAGACAGAGACAGAGACAGACAGAAAGACAGAGAGAGAGAGAGACAAAGAGAGACAGAGAGAGATAGGGAGGAGCTATTTCGTATTGTTATACAATGAGAGATCTGTGTCATAATGATATATATAACTATACATGGTTATTACTATTCTATGTAATTTGTATACTACCATTTAAGAAACGATAATTTTTTGTCAAATGTTGTGAAATTGTGACTAAAACAAATTTCGAAAGAGGACTAATAACGATTATCTTATCTTATCTTATCTTATAATGATTATTATCATGATTATGAGTATTATTATTATTATTATTATTAGATAGTAGATAGACATTATTAGTAGATTAGAGGAGAACGTGAACAGAGTGCTCTTTTAACGTGAACAGAGTGCAATATCTACACAGAGACAGAACGTGAACAGAGTGCTCTTTTAACGTGAACAGAGTGACAGAACGAGAACAGAGACAGAGACAAAGATCTACACACGAGGACCTCTTTTAACGTGAACAGAGTGCTATTTTAATGTGAACAGAGTCTCTTTTAACGTGAACAGAGTGCTATTTAACTAATTCAGTGGTTTTTAACGTGAACAGAGTGCTAATATCTACACACGGGACCTCTTAAGAAACGAGTGCCTTTTTGTGAAATGTTTTTAACGTGAACAGAGTGCTCTTTGTAAAACAGAGTGCTTTTTAAAACAAGTGACTTTTAACGTAACAGAGTGATTATCTTATTCGGGACCTCTTTTAACGTGAACAATGATTTTTATCGTGAACAGAGAGCTATTATCTATTATTACCTATTATTATTACGTGAACAGATTAGTAATATTATTAGGGACCTCTTTTAACGTGAACAGAGTGCTCTTTTAACGTGAACAGAGTGCTATTTAACGTGAACAGAGTGCTCTTTTAACGTGAACAGAGTGCTAATATCTGAACAGAGTGACCTCTTTAACGTGAACAGAGTGCTCTTTTAACGTGAACAGAGTGCTCTTTTAACGTGAACAGAGAGCTAATATAACTAAACAGAGAGCTCTTTAACGTGAACAGAGTGCTCTTTTTTAACGTAAACAGAGAGCTAATATCTACACACGGGAAACAGAGTGCTCTTTTAACGTGAACAGAGTGCTCTTTTAACGAGAGAGCTAATATCTACACACGGGACCTCTTTAACGTGAACAGAGAGCTAATATCTACACACGGGACCTCTTTTAACGTAAACAGAGTGCTCTTTAACGTGAACAGAGTGCTCTTTTAACGTGAACAGAGTGCTAATATCTACACACGGGACCTCTTTAACGTGAACAGAGTGCTAATATCTACACACGGGACTTTCCCTTTTATTGTCCATATCCGATAGGACTAGGTATTGATACACCTTCTTGGATACGGGGTTGATTCCCCCGAAAAAAGCGCACAAAGCTTTCAACCTGTCGGGCACGACCCCATGACCTTTTATTTGAGAGACTGCTACTTTACCTCTGGATCACCGAGTACCCACTGATTCAGATAGTTTTAAGTTAAGTTTCCGTCATTCGTTTAGTTTCCGTCATTCATTTATTTTCCGTCATTCATTTAGTTTCCGTCATTCATTTAGTTTCCGTCATTCGTTTAGTTTCCGTCATTCATTTATTTTCCGTCATTCATTTAGTTTCCGTCATTCATTTAATTTTCGTCATTTCATTTAGTTGCCGTCATTCATTTAGTTTTCGTCATTCGTTAGTTTTCGTCATTCATTTAGTTTCCGTCATTCATTTCCTTCAGTATGTCAGATTGTAAGCCTTAAGGCACACCGACTGAAGGTCAAGTTCACAAAATAGAGAGACCAAATAAGACAAACAGGTGTCTGTTTCGACGTTATTAAATATCATGAAGTACTTACTGTTCAATCATCTATGAAATATCCGAAAACACACTACGCTATTGCACCTCTGTTCGAACCAATGAAATAGAAGAGTTCCCCGTCGATTGACCGTTAAATTGGGTAACAGACCGTGATCGCCAGCACGCACATAGACACAGGAGTTTGTAATTGCTGCCAACAGGCAAACCAAGTAGGCAACTAATTAGAAGTAAATTTTTACCCGATGGCTCGTCCAGCGGGTGTGAGGACCTGGCGAATCCTAATTTGTCGGCGGCGAAATCCCGGCGCTGCACGCTTTTATGTCGGCCAAGATGTCATCAAATGACCAATAGGGAATAGATGGACAAAGTTGGGTGTCAGATATCCACCTCGCCATTCGTGACCGACTCTCATCCACGAGTTTTTCCACCCTCGCCACAAATATCACAGAATTAAATGTCGACAGAAGTATCACTCGTGATTGCATTCCTTTCACTGTCATACTTTGTCTTGTTTTTCACGTCGATACTGCGTTGTCGGCTGTGCTTATGGAAAGCAATGTTCCAACGTATTAGCGATGGCGTTCATGTATTATTCGTCTTATTTCCTTCACTATTAGAAGAAATGAAACAGTTTTTGACTATAATGATGATTACGAAGTAATGACAATAACACACAGATTTAGTAGTATTTCACGACCTGGGAACAATAGGATTTGATCTCAATCGAATATCACTTTGCATCACATGACTTCCAGACATCACGTCCACGATATGTTTAATTAAATTATTGCACTTGTTTAATTTTGAGCACGGAAGCCCCCCGCCCCAATGTTGAGTCCTTAGCCCTTTATTGCAGTCGTTATAAACAAACCAGTATAGAAACGAGTCTAACAATGTCAGAGTCAGCCCTGTTCAGTTTGCTGACGATTCTGTGGTTATTGGTGACATATGATAGACAAACGACAACGACTATCTTTCATGTAAAGGCAATTTGGTAAAAGGGGTGTGAACAACTTGTTAGTATTTTGAACGTTAAAAACACAAAATAATTCAATGTATATTGGTTATAGATCTGACCAATGTTGAAAAGACAAAATAATTCAATGTATATTGGTTATAGATCTGACCAATGTTGAAAAGACAAAATAATTCAATGTATATTGGTTATAGATCTGACCAATGTTGAAATTGTACAAACATTCAAATGCGTCGATATTAGGGTTCGTGATAAGCTGTTATAGATCTGACCAATGTTGGAATTGTACAAAAAATTTAATGTGCCGATATTAGGCTTTGTGGTAAGCTTACTTTCAATGAACATTTAAAGGAATTGACAAAAATACGACCAACGCTCTTTTTTGTTGAGGAAACTGAAAGAATTCAAAATAAAAGTTGATAATAATATTATATCATAATCATAGAGAGCATATTACCATATAACATCTCATGTAGGGAAGGCAACAAAACAAAGAACGAACCAGGAAGCAATGACATAGAGATTAGAAAGGCCATGGAAATGACTAATTGTATTGTGAACTTCCACTGTTTCACCACATTTATACAACAAAATGCCTGTCAAAAGTAGAGGACGACGTCCTAGAAGACACAATGCAGCCATTATACAATCGATACAACAAATCCACTCGCAGTGGTAGACTTCTTATACAAATGTCGAACTGAAAAGATTAAAGAATTCCTTTGTTCCCAGTCAAACAGACTTAAACAAGCAAATACTCCAACAGCTTCTATATCATAAATGTATAATGAGAATGTAGTACCAAGTGTGCTTTATCACTATCATCGTCGTCATCATCAACATCAACATAATCACTATCGCCATCATCATCATCATCATCATCATCATCATCATCATCATCATCATCATCATCATCATCATCATCCTCATCATCATCATCCTCATCATCATCATCATCACCATCATCATCATCATCATCATCATCATCATCATCATCATCCCATCAAACATCATCGTTGTAAAATCATCCTCATCAAAACCATCCTGATCACATCTATTATGACTGTCATCGTTGTTGTCACTGTCATATTTATATTGATCCATGACTATTGTGTTGTATTATTATGCTACACGTATTATGCTAAAGTCAATGCCTCCACTCGCGTGTTTCATAGTATTTGTAGTTTATACTTATTCTACGTTGCATGTACTCACTGTAACAAAAACACAATTCCATTCGTGGGTAATGCAATGCGTTCAATTCATTTCAATTCAATTCAATTCAATTCAATTCAATTCAATTCAATTCAATTCAATTCAATTCAGTCAATTCAATTCAATTCAATTCAATTCAATTCAATTTCACCTGACTTTAAAGGTTTACCTGTCTGCACATATTTGATATCAATAAATAAAAATGTAAATGGCTTTAGTTTACCATTTCCTCTGTATTGCAAGAAAGACAGCAAGACAACATACACGACATCTATATAAAATACGTACAGGCATTGATTGTATACATGTCATGAGACTATAACAATGATAAGACAATGATTGTATGAATATCATGAGACTATAACAATGATCTGACGATGATTGTATGAATGTCATGAGACTATAACAATGATAAGACGATGATTGTATGAATGTCATGAGACTATAACAATGATAAGACGATGATTGTATGATTATAACAATGATAAGACGAAATGTCATGAGACTATAACAATGATAAGACGATGATTGTATGAAATGTCATGAGACTATAACAATGATAAGACGATGATTGTAGGACTGTCATGAGACTATAACAATGATAAGACGATGATTGTATGAATGTCATGAGACTATAACAATGATAAGACGATGATTGTATGAATGTCATGAGACTATAACAATGATAAGACGATGATTGTATGAATGTCATGAGACTATAACAATGATAAGACGATGATTGTATGAATGTCATGAGACTATAACAATGATAAGACGATGATTGTATGAATGTCAGGAGACTATAACAATGATAAGACGATGATTGTATGAATGTCATGAGACTATAACAATGATAAGACAATGATTGTATGAATATCATGAGACTATAACAATGATAAGACGATGATTGTATGAATGTCATGAGACTATAACAATGATAAGACGATGATTGTATGAATGTCATGAGACTATAACAATGATAAGACGATGATTGTATGAATGTCATGAGACTATAACAATGATAAGACGATGATGGTAAGAATATCATGAGATTATATTAATGATAAGACGATGATTGTATGAATATTATGAGACTATAAAAATGATCTGACGATGATTCTAGAATGTCTTGAGACTATAACAATGATAAGACGATGAATTTATGAATGTTATGAGACTATAACAATGATAAGACGATGATTGTAGGAATGTCATGAGACTATAACAATGATAAGACGATGATTGTATGAATGTTATGAGACTATAACAATGATCTGACGATGATTGTATGAATGTCATGGGAGTATAACAATGATAAGACAATGATTGTATGAATGTTATGAGACTACAACAATAATAAGTCGATGATTGTATGGGACTGTAACAATGATAAGGATGATTGTATGAATGTTATGGGACTATAACAATGATAAGACGATGATTGTATTAATGACATTAGATAATATGAAAGCCCCATAAGAACAAAGACGAGACAAATACAAAGAATAGACAGAAAAAATCTTGGCGACCATGGGGATCAAACCGCGACCTCTGCATCGACACACATCGCCTCGCCATAAAAAAAGAAAGCGTGCAACCAACCCAGCTAACTACGCTGCCCCATGGTGGGTTCGATCCCCATGGCGGCCAGGATTTTTTCTGTCTATTCCTTGTATTTGTCTCGTCTATGGGTCTTTCATATTATCTTATGTTATTACCTTCACTTTCGACATGCCCCTTGCCTCAATGTTTGTCTTTATCTAAGTTATAACAATTATGAAACGATAATAAGATGATGATTGTAGGAATATCATGAGATTACAAAAATTATAAGAGAAAGATTATATGAATGTCATTACACTATAACAATGACATGAGAATGATTATAAGAATGTCACCTGGCTATAACAATGATACAAGAATGATTGTATCAATATTCCGAGATTATAACAATGGTAGTGAAATGATTGTATGAATGTTCTGAGACTATAACAATGACAAAAAACAGATTTTATTAGTGTCATGTGACTAAAACAATGTAGAAGAATGATTGTTATGAATTTTATGAGACTATAACAATGGTAAAAATCATTGTATGATTGTTGTTAGACTTTGATAATGATAACATAATGATTTTATGAGTTACATGAGACTATAACAATGAGAACAGAATGATTGTATGAATGTTATGAGACTATAACAATGGTAGAATAATGATGGCCACCAGACTATAACAAGAATAATACGATGATTGTATATGTCACGAGACTACAATAATGATAAGAAAATGATTGTTTGAATGTCATAAACTATAACAATGAGAGAAGAATGATCCTGTTTCAATGTTTAATGATTTTTTGCCACTTTAGAGTGATAGACTTAAGACGGCAAGACAGCCCCACGTCTGGCGATCAGACCAATAGACCAACAGATCACCAAATCACCAGACCCTCAGACGTCAGACCCCCAGCCAATTAAATTGCCAGACCGACCGAATACCAGAAGCCAGGCCACCAGACCATCAGAGCGCCAGACCCCAGACCGCCAGACCGTCAGACCGTCAGCATCAGACTATCAGATCCCCAGACCGTCGGACAGCCAGGCTGCCAGACCGCCAGACTGTTATACCGTCATAGAGCCAGATCGTCAGACCACCAGACCGCCAGACTGTTAGACCGCCACAGAGTTAGATCGTCAGACCACCAGACTGCCAGACTGTTAGACTGCCATAGAGTTAGATAGCAGACCACCAGACCGCCAGCCCGCCAGACTGCTAGACCATCCGCCTGCCAGACCCCCAGACTGTTAGATCGTCATACCCTAGGCCGTCAGATTGCTAGACCACCAAACCATTAGATCGTCATACCGCTAGACTGCCAGACCATCAGGCTGCCAGGCTGCCAGACCGCCAGAGTATCAGACTATCAGATGCAGACCGTCAGTCCGCCAAGATATCGGACTATCCGATGCCAAACCACCAGACCGCCAGAGTATCAGAATATCAGATGCCAAACCGCCAGACCGCCAGAGTATCAGACTATCAGATGCCAAACCACCAGACCACCAGAGTATCAGACTATCAGATGCCAAAAACCGCCAGACCGCCAGAGTATCAGAATATCAGATGCCAAACCGCCAGACCGCCAGAGTATCAGAATATCAGATGCCAAACCACCAGACTGCCAGAGCATCAGACTATCAGATGCCAACAGTCAAGACGGCCACACCGCAAGACTGTCAGACCACCAGATATCAGATCATCAGATGTCAGCTGATAATCCTATGTTGAATCACCAGACGTCAGACCACCAGATGTTAGAACAACAAATGCCAGGTCACCAGATGTCAAACCACCAGATGTCAGATCGCCAGATGTCAGACTACCAGATGTTAGATCACCAGATGTCAGACCACCAGATGCTGTGATCAACAGATGTCAAACCACCAGATGTCCGATCCCCAGATGTCAGACCACCAGATGTCAGACTACCAGATACCAGATTAGCAGATGCAAAACCACCAAATGTCAGATCACCAATTGTTAGATCACCAGATGTCAGATCACCAGATGTCAGACCACCAGATACTGGGATTAGCAGGTGTCAAACCACCAGATGTCAGATCGCCAGATGTAAGATCACTAGATGTCAGATCACCAGATGTCAGATCATCAGATGTCAGACCACGAGATACCAGATTAGTAGATGTCAAACCACCAGATGTCAGATGTCAAAACCACCAGATGTCAACCACAAGATGTCATCACCAGATGTCAAATCACCAGATGTCAGATCACCAGATGTCAGATCATCAGATGTCAGATCACCAGATGTCAAACTACCAGATGTCAGATCACCAGATGTCAAACCACCAGATGTCGATCACCAGATGTCAGACCACCAGATGTCAAACCACCAGATGTCAAACCACCAGATGTCAGATCACCAGATGTCAAATCACGAGATGTCAGATCACCAGATGTCAGATCACCAGATGTCAAATCACCAGATGTCAGATCACCAGATGTCAGATCACCAGATGTCAAACCACCAGATGTCAGATCACCAGATGTCAGACCACCAGATGTCAAACCACCAGATGTCAAACCACCAGATGTCAGATCACCAGATGTCAGATCACCAGATGTCAGATCACCAGATGTCAAACCACCAGATGTCAGATCACCACATGTCAGACCACGAGATACGAGATTAGCAGATGTCAAACCACCAGATGTCAGACCACGAGATACCAGATAATAAGCAGATGTCAGACTACCAGACGTGAGACCACGAGATATTAGATAAGCAGATGTCAGACTACCAGACGTCAGACCACGAAATACCAGATCACCAGATGTCAGACTACCAGACGTCAGACTACCAGATGTCAAACTTCACCAGATGTCAGACCACCAAATGTCAGACCACCAGATGTCAAATCACCAAATGTCAGACTACCAGATATCACACCACCAAATGTCAGATCCATCAAATGATTAGACCATCAAATGTCAAACCACTAGGATGTCAAACCACCAGATGTCAGATCACCAGATATCAGACCACCAGACAGACCACCAGATATCAGACCACTAGATATCAGACCACCAGATATCAGACCACCAGATATCAGACCACCAGATGTCAGACCACCAGATGTTAGACCATCAGATATATGATCGCCAGATGTCAAATCACCAGATGTTAGACCACCAGATGTCAGACCACCAGATGTCGGACCACCAGATGTCAGACCACCAGATGTCGGACCACCAGATGTCAGACCATCAGAATTCAGACCACCAGATGCTACACCACCCGATGCGCACAGCCAGACCTTCAGGATCACCGACCACCAGACTGCAAGAGGGACTATATAGTCCAGAGTCACGGTATCGACCTTCAACCGAACGGGCGGGGTTCAAGTTTCTACCGAGGGTTGGATAATATTCTCTAGTAAAATCTCCCCCGCTCCTCGTCTTGGTAGGTTGATCGAGACCTTGTCCTATTGGAGACGGACGATAAAAATGAGGTGTCATGTGTAATTCCTAACATTCTGTGCACGTTAAAAATCCCTTGGCTGTTTACAAGACAATCTGGGCAACAGTTAAAAATCCTACCAAACCATGAAATCACCTTAGTTGTGGATGTGGATTAATCAAATCAAACCGCCAGACTGCCAGACCGCCAGGCTGTGAGACTACTAGACCACCATACCGTCAGACCTTCGACCGCCAGACGGCCAGACCGCCAGGCTGTGAGACTTACCAGACGACCATACTGTCAGACCTCTCGACCGCCAGACGGCCAGACCGTCAGGCTGTGTGACTACCGGACCACCATACCGTCAGACCTCTCGACCGCCAGACGGCCAGACCGCCAGAACACCAAACTGGCGAGACAGTCAGATGTGAGACGCCAGACAGACAGACCGCCAGACCTGCTGACCCCCAGGCTGTGAGATTACTGACTAAACCGCCAGACTATCAGACCTCCTGATCACCAGACTATCAGGCTACAGACCACCAGACTGCTAGACCGTCAGAACACCAAATCAGCCAGACACTCAGATGTGAGACACCTGATCGACAGAACGCTCGAGAGCCTGAAAGTCAAATCGCTAGACCGTCAGACTGCTACACCATCAGACCGCTAGACCGTCAGACTGCTACACCATCAGACCGCTAGACCGTCAGACTGCTACACCATCAGACTGCTAGACCGTCAGACTGCTACACCATCAGACCGCTAGACCGTCAGACTGCTACACCATCAGACCACCAGATTCCTAGAACATGGGACACCAAATCGTCGGACCGATAGACCGCTACACCACAAGACCGATAGACCGCCAGTGTGCTATTGACCCCATGAATTCTACTGGGAACCTTAAACATCACTTTCTAGTATTTGTATAGATTGTATGCTATGGCAAGGTGGTGAAGATGATAATTCTGATGATGATGTTAGTGATGATGACACCGAGGATGATGTTTATGATCATAATCTAGATGCTGTTTTCAACCACTTTCATGGTGAGGACGATCGTGTTTGCAATAACAGTGATAACGATGAACGTTAATTGATTCATGTCGGATTTGCCTGTATTACAATGATGTAAACGATGAGAATGACATTGGTTTTGTTAACGTCGTAATTACAATCAGCAAAAAATATATTTGAAACAGTAACTTTGAACACAGGCGTCAACGCTTGTGCTTTGTCTGTTGTCGTAGAACACCTTTTTATAGATGAGAAATGGTCTTTGATACCATGGCTCATTAGAGCAGCTTCCGCATTGCTATACACACTGTTCAAAAACAATTCGATGCATTTTCATGAAAGAGATTCTTCTGGACTCTTTATATTAATTACATTCTTTTCAATGAATACCTAAAACTTAAGCCGAAAGAAGAGCACTGACACTTCTTTCTAAGTTGCCCCCCAAAAACCCTTCCTGAGAGCACCTAAATGAACGCTTTGAAGTGGCTGTTGCGATTCATGGGGGTTAAATCGAGGTGTCTTCGTCCCCAGGGCATGGCGTCAATGCGTCCCTTGTGCGTTCTCAAAATGAATAATCGTGGCAATCTGCAGCTGAGCAAAGTCACCGGTGTGGCCAATTTGTAGAGCAGTTTTCACACTGTCTCGACTTGCAGTCTGCAATGTTCTCGCTTGACTGTCACAGATGTGTTACATCGCGATCCGTGTATCCGTATTGACACCCTCTACTTTTGTGGGACCATTTTCGCTCGTACTACTGTCAGTGACCTCTGCAATTTTGTTAGAGTCCATCGACTATATGCTTAAATCGTTTCTTGTTTTTTCTTTCTTTCTCGTATGTGGTTTTATTAGCGGTTGGTGTCAATTTATGGGCTGACTGTTCACTCCTCTGAAAACTTAACTGACTCACGTCCATGTCATTACCAACAGCAGTGCCGTGTATTTCTTCCGTGAAAGATGTGAGTTTTTGTTTGAGATCTGTTAGTGGAAAAGGTTGATAAGAGATCAAACCTTATGACTGTCAAAATCTTAAATAAGGCACAGTAACTTCTCCTTACAACTATAGCTGAACCAGGAAGAAACCTACCGCTTTTTTTTCCGTTTGGTTTTACATAAAAGTTATAAATATGCACCTTAACACCTACAACAAATATTTATTGGTTTTGGAAGAAAATAGAATTACATCATCACTCATTTCAACGGCTGCCGTCTGGGATTTCTTCAGTGACAGCTACTAAGAGGCTGAAATTCTGGGTTGGTATGAAATCAAATTTGATTTGATTTACCCACATCCACAACTCAGGTGATCTCGAGGTTTTTGGTAGGAATTTATATTTTGTCCTGGACTGCCCTGTAAACAGCCAAGGGATCTTTAACGTGCACAGAGTGTTGTGATCTGTACACAGGGTCTCCTTTTATCGTCCGTCTCCGATGGGACTAGGTGTCGATTCATCTACCTGGACCAGAGGGTGGGGGGGGGGGAGGGGTAGACTCAAAAATATTTTTCAACCGTTGAAAATCGAATCTTTCTAATTCGTGAGACACTGGTCTGGAACATTTCTGTCACTTTCTGAAGGTCAATTATCTTCTAGTGGACTCCTTGTTCAAAATATGCAAATGAGTTAGACACCACGTTCAAAAGGTTAAAATGAGTTTCACGCCACGTTCATAAGATACAAATGAGTTGGAAGCCACGTTCATAAGATACAAATGAGTTGGAAGCCACGTTCATAAGATACAAATGAGTTGGAAGCCACGTTCATAAGATACAAATGAGTTGGCATCCACGTTCATAAGATACAAATCAGTTGGACACCACGTTCATAAGATACAAATGAGTTGGAAGCCACGTTCATAAGATACAAATGAGTTGAAAGCCACGTTCATAAGATACAAATGAGTTGGAAGCCACGTTCATAAGATGGAAATGAGTTGGAAGCCACGTTCATAAGATACAAATGAGTTGGAAGCCATGTTCATAAGACACAAATGAGTTGGAAGCCACGTTCATAAGATACAAATGAGTTGGAAGCCACGTTCATAAGATACAAATGAGTTGGAAGCCACGTTCATAAGATACAAATGAGTTGGAAGCCATGTTCATAAGATACAAATGAGTTGGAAGCCACGTTCATAAGATACAAATGAGTTGGACACCGCGTTCATAAGATGCAAATGAGTTGGAAGCCACGTTCATAAGATACAAATGAGTTGGAAGCCACGTTCATAAGATACAAATGAGTTGGAAGCCACGTTAATAAGGTGGAAATGAGCAACAGTTCCAAAGGTAAGGTGAGTTCAAAACGATGCAATGAGTTTGAGCAATAGTTCCGAAGG